>JAUZST010075738.1:0-21200 GCA_034779995.1 Parotocinclus haroldoi | reverse complement strand
ACAAACACTAAATATAACCTGTAACATATGGACCTCTCCTCACATTAGGTCCCTTGTTAAAGACAAACATGCAGCAACGGTTCCTGTTTTATCCCATCATGTGGGCTGATGTGGAAAAGATGATGTTGTTTTGTTAGTCACAGGTTAAAAGAGGTGAATGTAGTGTCAGTGAATACCATGCATGGTTCTACACAATTCCAGCAGATACCTATCTGACCTTTGATAAATTCACAACGAGGTTTACGAGATCTGTGTTGAGTCACGCATACGTAGGGCTCATAAATCTCTAAAATGTCAAATTTGAGTATGTCTTTCCAAGAGATCTGGCGGCTGGTACAGATTTAGCTGTGCAGCAGGAGACAGACAGAATATGTGTGGATGTACATATGCTTATGTAGGATTTAGAAGATTTCTGCATGGTCTACCCACACCCCCTTTTGTCTTCCCAATTTGAAAGTGTCTTAATCCCCTTGTCGACATTCCCCGCTACATACCAAGCCCTCTCCAGAGGGAGTAGAGCTATAGGTCTAGAGCTTGCATATAATACAAGCAAGCGCAAGTGTTGTCTTTTCACAGATACTTCACCATATCCATCCGTCATCTTTGACAGCACCTTAGTCAACCGAAGGGACCTTCTCTCCCTCGGATATAACCAGGCCAGGCCAATGGTACCACTAGGAATCGAACTCAGTGAATGGTCGCCACGATGAGTTTATTTGGCTGCACCATCATGATCTATTGTCGTAAGTGTTTTCGTAAGTAATTTCATCTAAGTACATTTGCAAAGCTTTTGGTGTCACTAGGGCCGGACCAATAAGCATTATATGGCTGAGTATGGGAACTTCTGTTGCTTGCTGCAGAGACCCACCATCAGAGGACAGAAGAGAAGTGTTGATAGTTGGTGGAAGCTATAGTGGGTAAAAACTATTTACTGGTATTGAAGAGTAAATGATTTCCAACCTGGATTACAACACAGGACTGAGACCAGAACATTTCCTAAACTGTCCATGATGAAAATTGCAGACAAAGATAATCTTAGGGTTTTTTTGAAATTTAAGATATAAAGATTTTTTGCCATTTAGCATTAGGTCATTCTAACCACAGAAAAATGACTGGTATTTATTGCTGCAGGACCCAAAACAACGCTAACTTTAGTAAGTTAGTTTAAAGTAAGACAAACTGAAAGTGTAAGATGCCTTCTGATTGTTTCTTTCTGCTTGCTTTAATTCACAAGATGCGTATAACTTGCAGTGAATCACTGATGCAATGTGGCGAGCTGGGGATGAGCAGTGGCTCATTCATCATTTTAAAGAACAGATCACAAAAGAAAACAAATCACCCTAAAACAAGCCTTTTAAACATGGTGAGAAGGGAGCTGTGGTACCGGATGCTTTGGACCAATGCATGTCATAGACAGTTCATTAAGACCCCATGGAATTGTGATAACTTGTGGAGAATGCATGTAATATGTCACCTTTAAGGCATTGTGAGCTAAGGAGCTAATACCCATTTACTGTTGTCTCTGCAACAGACAGATTGAGGTTTGACTGAAAATCAGTCTAGGGACCTAGTGTCAACTGTTGTCTCTTCCAAGTGGCCTTGCATCTGTTTGTTTTTCCCCTAATCCCTCAATGTACAGTACATCTAGTTCCCCACTGTGGTATAAAAACACTCCCTCGTTTGATCTGAATGTTCCACTTCCAAGGTGATGGATTGATTTCTGCAGGCCGAGCTACAGTAAATCCCATTTACAGTTGTTCTTCAGTCAAACCGTGCTGATAAATAGCAATATATTTCTGTAGTTTAAACTTTGGGTTTATGTATGATTTATGTTATCTTGTAGTTATAATATGTGCTATGTCTTTTGGGACAGGCCAAAAATACACATACACACATATACAGTGCTATGAAAATGGCTTAGGCCACCATTAGATATAACTTTTATTATTTTTTTAGCAATTACATATATATTAGATTCTAAAGAAATGTTCTGTGCATGTAGTTAAGTGTTGATTCCTGCCTTGCACCCTGTGCCGCAGGTTAGGTCCTGACTATCCTCAGTCCAGAAGTGGATTAAGCTTGTGTGAAAATGGCCATTTCCACATGATGGCTACCTTATTGTGTTGGTTTGGTCAAAGTTTTTGTACATTAATCAGCTGGTGAAAACCCATTAAAATACTGTAGTTGTGAATCCCATTATATAACACGTGTTATAAGTTATACCATGGAACCAGAAGAAGGAACACCATACGTTCACATCTGTTCTTGTTCTCCACCATTCTTGCTATACAGGTCAGAAGTTCACCAGGTGAAGGCCACGACCTATGCAGGTGTGTTACAAAGAAGTTCGTTCAGACATCAATCCACTTTCAAGAGAAAAGAATATTGTGACAGTCAGCATTAGAGCCTGCATTCCTTCACCAACTTTAGTGGATGTGTTGACAGTTTAAGGAGAGAGGAATCACCTCCTTGAGCTCCAAAAACAAACTCCCTGCTGTACGAGACAAGATGTCCAGGTGTGCTGTAGATATTGAGCATATTTATTATATTGAGGCCTGAATATGAAGTTCCAGTTCAGAGAACAGGGCGATATGATGACGTGTTGCGTTGATGGGTTGTTGCACAATCTGCATTCTAAATTTGCTGACTTGATGATATTTTCTCTCTGGGAAATCATTTCAGTTTTAAGCCATTCTCCAGTCTCCAAATCTCTGTCTGTGTTTAATACCCTGAACAATCATTTTAACATATGACCTGCTAAACACATGAAATATGTGAAATATACAGTAGAGGCCTAAAGTAGTTCTGAAATCTGTTTATGCATACAAATTCAATGAGAAATATCGTACTTCTATCTATACTATCGATACGATACTATCGTATCGCAAAAATCTTAGGCCACTATTAGATTGGAAATATCATTATTTTACCAATGGTGTAATGACTGTGTAATTATGTCTCTATATTAGAATACAAGCAGAAAATACAGGACATTTCTATGCCATATTTAAAAACAGCTTCTATAGGCTACGGTGTAAATTATCCACAGAGTCGCTATGGTTCTGGATAAGGGTGTCTGGTAAATGCTGTAAAAATGGAAATAAGTTGACGCCATGACCTCACGGCAATGGATTCGTTTTTTATTTAATGATGTCGCAAAGCAGATGTCAAGGATTGGCAACAAGGTGTGATGCATTTGGGTGTACTCAAGGCCATAGTGTGAAAGAAGTATACAATTTTGCAGTACTATTGAAGCATACAGCCCTACCTGCCTACCAACAGTGGCAAAAATTAATTAATCCATTCATTATCTTCCGCTTAAACCACACGACTCTGGGCGCAAGGGCAGGAACAACCCTAGATAGGTCGCCAATCCATTGTTGGGCACACACATGCACAGTTATGCACACAGTCACACACAAGGGCCACTTTAGAGACACCAATTAGCCTAACATACATGTATTTGGACTGTGGGAGGAAACCGGAGTACCTGGAGTAAACTCACGTAGACACGGAGAGGACATGCAGACTCCACACAGAAAGAACCCAGACCGCTTCTCCCTGGTTTTGAACCCAGGTCCTTCTAGTTGTGAGGCAGCGGTGCTACCCACCGAACCACCGTGCCCCCCGGTAGCAAAAATGCTACAGGAAATTCTAAAAGTCTACAGGAAACTTTCCCTGGAAGTGTGGCAAAAGGTGAAACGGACAGACACTCCACAGGGAACTGCATGCAAGAGACCTTTGCTCACTTCTGTTCACAATGTTGCCTGGTTACAGTGGCGAAAAGACACAAAACTGGACTGTTCAGGACTGTTATTTGTTCAGATTACTCTAGTTTCTCAAAAAATGTTCACTAACATTGATGTCCCCTCTATCCAGCCCACGCCAAATCGAATTGCAGCAGCTTTTCTGTTATATGTGCTTGTATTACTTCATATTAGGTACGTTTTCTGTTCAGTGAGCTTACAAATATAAATGTTTCGTCGGTGGCCCAGAAAACATGTCAGTTGGTGAATTTTAAAAAAGATCTCTAGATGTTAGGGAGTGTGCATGGGTATGGGTGGTGTTCCCTATGATTTAGTGGCTCCTTGACCTTGCACCAGCAGTTTTCAGTATGTGTATTGGCCACAACTTAACCATTCTGAGATGGGGCATATGTTGAGGACAAATCCCTGTCAGCACTAAAGTTTGATTACATTCTTATTATCAAGCTACTGTACAGCTCCATCTATTACAGTCATGAAGTCATGGTTAATATCTAATAAATATCTCAGGCTTTGGACATGAAAGTACTAGATACCTGTATATGTCTCTGTGTTTCCCATCATTGCTTAACAGGAAAGGTTTATTAACATGATATGAATATGATACGACTAGTAAAGTTCACTATTCCTCTTTCCTGTAACCCAGATTGCATGTGGAGAGTGATTTGTTTCCAAGGATCCACAGTTTCTGGGCTTCCAGTAAGGTTTCTCCTAACAAGGAGTCTTTCAAGCCTTGTGAAGTGGTGAGGGAGGAGGCGTGTGTCAGCTTTACAGAGCCCTGTCTGTGTTTTCTTAAAATCCTTATCCTTGGTGGTCTAAGACCATCTACCCCTATCAAATTTTGGGTCCTTTTTTATAATAATAGAAAATGTGAGCCTGCTGTCTGAGTGGAAGTCTGGGTGTAACGTCTCACAAATATTTTGAAAATCTGCCATCATTCAAGAAGTTAAAACGTGAATGTTAAAAAAAAAGAATTTAAAATATGTCCTAATGACAGCCTAGGGTCTTAATGAGGTAAAGATACGATATGAGGTAAATGCTTATGAGGTAAATGCTGTCATAAACACATCCTTCCAATAGAGGCACAGACTGTAAACACACAGGGAACCCGTGCTTATGCAACTGCTGCTCGATTTAGGCTGCTTACACTGGCCGCCTTGATTTGAGAATCATTCATAACGCAGCGTACCTTCAGTTCGAGTCGCATGCAAACTACCAGCGAGTTTACACATACATTCCAAGCCTTATTTCAATTGATAACAGAAGTGTTTCACTCTTCTGCTTCAGGATGCCCCGACCCTCAACATACACTGCTTGGGTTAAGGAGAAGGCACGCCTTGTTACCATTAAAATGTAAACCAAGTGAGGAATGAAACATAAATAAAGCGTCATTTGCCCGCGCCTCGAGCCCATAAAGGGATTAGCAAAGGTTTCAGTTGAGCTAAGAGTAAATAAATAATGTTTGACAGGAACAGTTTGGCTAAAAAACAAATGTCCACCCTTTCTCTTTACCCTAAAAGACACTATCATGGTCAGAGGTTTGACATTAAAGAATACACAGGCGTATTTGGGTGTGGGTAAAATTGGATATTATTGTCAACAAACCTGGCGCTCGGGTGGTACAGCAGCCAGAAGTTAGATGGAGGAATTTGCAGGCCTTTGAATCCTCGTCCTCTGACAGGAGATGGTGGAATTACGGAATTGGACCTGACAAACTGGGATAAAAGGAAGGGGGGATATTGCAAACCAGCCTAATGATCTGTCACATCTATATATATATGTATATCTATAGATGTTTGTTTTATATGAAACTACTTTACAAGTATACTGCTCACAAAAATTAGGGGGATACTTCAAAATGCAATAGCCCACAATGAAATATCCCATAGTGAAAGATCCCCTCATTTTTGACTCCACAAGGTTGTGTAAAATCTAATGTAAATGTCAATTCACAGTATTCCAAAGTCCATATTCTGATGTTACTGAATGCTTGGCTTTCTCTGTCTTCAAGTTCCTCCATAAATGCTGATGGTTTAGGTCAGGTGTCTGTAGAGGAGGCAGTCAGCACACCTTGATCTTAGTGGTAAGTGCTTGTAGAATGTAAAGGGTATCAGAATTTGTTTAATGTGGTTTATTTGAGAGCGCTATCAGCAGCAGGCATTTTAGCTTCACACATACAAGGTTATATCTAAACACAAGGTTATATATATATATATATATATATATATATACTGATATTGATGGTGATAGTGATAACTTGAATACCGATACACTGCTACCACTTCATCACAGCTGAGATGATGACCACACTGCTAGCTAACTGTTTTAACTCGAGTTCCAGCTATTGCTCACGTGACACATCTCTGTTTACGGCGTGTCGTCCCCCATCTGATCTCCGATCCAGTGATTTTGCCACATATCGGGCCGATACCGAGACAGAATATCGGATCGGTACAGCCCTAATATATATATACACACACAGAAAGGACCCAGGTGTTACCCACCGAACCGACCGAATAACAGAATGGTACGGTTTATAATCAAACACTATGCATAGGGCTAATTACTAACTCTAGCACCATTATCTCGCTCTCTCTGGCAAAGAAACTGATGACTTGATGATCTCATGATCATATACTGTACAACGCCTCTGGGCTGAACCAAAACAGTAACTTGTGGTAGGGCTATTTCAGCTTTCCTAAAATATTGGCCCTGTCTATAAACTATATTATCATCCATACAGCTTCCAGCTGGGGTCTGGGGATGGAATGATACAAAACTGTGCTTCTGGTTAGGTTCCATCAAAGCATGACAATGTTCCAGTACAGTGTGACACTTTGTTAGTTTGCAGTAAGTCCGCCTGATGTTGTGTACTGTTGTTGGATGAGGCTTGATGGAAGTAAGATTTTCTGTGAGATAGACTTCATTACTTGTTAGATACAGAGCGAAACGCAATAAACAAACCGTGCACAACATTTCCTGGATGACTGAATGAGGTTAATCTGGAATACTGAGTGATTTTGAAGGCGTAATTATATATGCGTGCTTCACTATGTGTATGCGCTGGAAGCGGCTACAGTTGTACAGTTGAGTTCCTGACTGATTTTCTGTCCCTACAGCAGTGTTGTTGGTTATATTCGATTACATCAGATTTTTAGTTACGACTTTACAGCGCATTTGCATCAGTGCCGCAGTCTCTGCAGATCAGGTTTTATTTGGGTGATGGATCATTCTGAGCACTGCACTGACAGTTGTGTGATTTGCTGGTATGAGTGGCTCAGACACAACAGTGGTGCTGGAGTTTTAAAAACCAAAACATTGTCACTGCTGGATCGAAAATAGTCAACCAGCCAAACATACCTAACCACCAGCAACCGACGAGCTGCTGCTTCTGACTTTACAGCTACAAGATCAAACAATATGGTGATGAATGTCTCTGAAAATGTGGGCAGTGAGTGAACACAGTGTTTTATAACTGCAGCAGCACTGCTGTCTCATCCACTCGCACCAGCTCAACACACACTAACAAACTGCAGTGGTGAGGATGATTCACCTGACCTGTACTGGTCCTGTGGGGGTCCTGGCCATTAGAGAACACAGTAAAGGGGATGAACAAAGTACATAAAGAAACAGATGTTTCTGTACTTGTGGAAGTACAAAGTTGAACTGATAAAATGGACAACAATGACAGTATAAACAAGGAGGTGTACCAGTTCATGCATGTACACGTGGGTTTATTTTTGTCAGTGGTTTGAGCAAACACACACACACACACACACACACACACAGGATTTGCCTGATACATAAATAACTTCCAGACCCAGCTACACATAGATGGGTGGCGACTCATGAGATTGGTGCTTCCAAAGGTTAGCATTAAAAATTAGCTGGGGATCTGTAAAGCTACTTTGTGATAATCTGTTCTGCCATGAATTGTATTTTAAGAAGACCTATAAAAATGCAGACCATTTTAATCTATATCAGTAGCAATTCTACACTGCTCACAAAAATTCGGTGATACTTTAAAATGAATATGAAGAGGATCCCACAAGAACTGCTGGACAGTCTGATCCTGTTCATCACTGTCAGGGCGTATTGGCACACTCTTGGGTGACCATACACCCTACTGAACAGTCAATGTGGGGGCACTCTCGTCCAGTTTAACATGCTTCTGTTCAGCCTATGAATATATCACTTACTACTCAATCATGATAACAGAGTTTGCATCTCATTTATGGAATCTTTCTTTGGCTTTTCATGTGCTTTTCTGATCATCTTGTTTAGTGAATTACAATCAAATGCTTCTTTTTTAAATCCCTTCATATTCATTTTGAAATATCCCCTCATTTTTGTGCATGTATTTGTAAATGCTTGATCATTTGCAAGTAGTCCCAAGGCATATCTCCCAAACAGAGGCTGCTCTTTATAGTCAGTAAATCGTTCTTATTGTTATGTCTCATTAAGTGACCAGGCAGTATAATGCAATCATGGACGCCAACCATCAAGGCTTTATGGTCTTACTTTCAACAGTCCACGAACATCCCGTCCCGTGACTGACTGTTTAACGCTCTATTACTGTTTTCGTGATATTGTCTCCAAACTAGCAAATATCCCACTAGTAACACTATGACACTAAAACAAAAAAGGATTTTGCTGATTTACTAGATGGTTTTGGACTTTCCAGCCTGTTTTGGAAATTCCCATAAATCTGCAACACCCTGTGTCTAAACAATGACTTGGAACATTTATACAGCCTGACCAGCCCATACATTTCCATGTAATTAAGTATAAATGTGTATAAATATTCCAGTTTAAATGAATAAACAGCTGGAGGGATGGGTTTTACTATGGAACCTTGACACACTCGCATTCAAGCATGACTCTGTGCTTTTAAATTTGAAATTTACTGCAAGGATGACAACTCCATATGTGTTCCTTTGGTCAAATATCCAATAATATAGAAGTTGCTTTAGCAGGTATATGCCATTGTCATATGAACTCTTAATATTAATGGCAGCTAAATGTTAAACTGCAGCTTTTAAAGCTACATCCATGAGTTAGTAAGGAAAAAGCATTTAAATATAATTAGAACTTTGATAATTAAATCTATTACCTAATTACAGGTCATTTCAAACCAACTAAGTCAGGTAATTGGTGAGATATTCATTTGAGATTCAGAATCTACAATACAGTTGTAAGAGTACCAGTAAAAAGTCATTATACATCATTAAAGCTCAAATGAAAGCTCAAGTGGCTGCTTTGTTGGTTCATTTTTGGGCATCAAACATTACATTAAACCTTGTTATTTACGTTCAGTGTTACCGATGCCTGGGCTCCAATTCGCAGTCATTCACAGACACAGACACAGACAGTCGTGTCAGAGTCCGAGGGCATCGCTGAGCCGAGCACAGTGGGTCTCATAGTCAGGGCACCACCCTAAGGGTGCCATGGAGCTATAGCATGGGGGTGCATTGTAAATTACAATGTCTAAAAAAAAAATTCAGTGCGGTTTGGACTCATGCATGTGTGTTGAGGTCTCACAAAGTATTTTATCTACTAAAGTGGGCATTGCGGAAAGAGACTTGAGAACCACTGGGCTAGCCAAATAGTCCACCAGTCCACCCAAGTGATAATTTTTTTCATTCCTTTATTTTCAGCACTAGTGTGCAAGGCAGGAACTGAACAATAACTAATAACACACACTCATACAATCATTGACTCAGACCGGGACACTTTAGAGATGCCAGTTGACCTAACTCACGTGTGTCTGTGAAAATCCAGAGTATTTGGCAGCACGGGGCAGCTGTGTCTGGACTCAAACCCAGGTCTCTGGAGCTCTGAGTTGACAGTGCTAATAACCGTGCCACTGTGCTGCCCCCAAGAATTCAATTATGTAATCAAATTACTTTTGAAAATGCAACAGAAAGACTTGACAACCAGACACTGGCAAATGGAGATCATAACAGTATGGCCTGGTCCAAAATTGGACACCTAAATTAATTTCCTAAGGCTCAGCCTCACGTGTTGCGTGGAATTGTACTGGAAAGTTGGACGTGTGTTCCATAATCTGGTTCCACTTACATTTATATTTATGGAAAACATTTTGAGTATTATACTTCCATTACCTGTTAGCAGCTTTAGCCATGCTGAAGCTTTCCAGCTGAGGAAGCAGGATGACTGCATCCAGCATAATACCTGCTGAAGTCAATTAGTTCAGCTACAGTCACCTTTGGCCTGTAATAGTTTCTGGCAGAAACCGTTTTGTATGATGATAGACATCTTTAAACTACCGTGAATAAGAATTTGTTTTTAATTGACCGGCCTGGCAAGATAAATAAAATACCTCATGTTGGAAAGTATTTGCCTTTTGCAGTTGGGTGAGCTACTTATTGAGTCAGCTGATGAATTCCTCGGATCAACAAGCAACCCTATCATAGCTGTCATGTTAGAATAATATTATTTCTTTCATGTAACACTGGTATTACCGTGCATGACAGGCTTTAGACGTGCCAAACTATGGGTGCTATGACATCTAATAATACCGAACTCTGCGTTTTGTATTAAGGTTCTTTTCTTATCAACAGCACCCTGACAACACCGTACTGTTTGCTGCTGCTACACTGCTATGCAACCTGCTCTAGGAAACAAAGTGACCATGGAGAGGCAACAATTCGGATCCCATTCCCTCCAGTCTGGTCTGCACATATTTTCGAAACCAGTGCTTCACACTACGTACTCCTGCAGGAACATTTGGCAGTCTCCAGTTACGTTCATCCGTGAAGTGTGTAAAGTACTCGCTGTAGGTACTAGATTCCCCCACCCCTCTTCATGTGCCAACTCAAACAAGCATAAGCAATGTTTGCCTATATATTTAATGATTTAATAGCAATAATCTGGAAATGATCTCCAGCTATGAGTTCAGTTGACATTAAATGAATCACCCAGAGGAGTCGTGTAAGTTGTGTTGTTGGTTTGTTTATGAACCTCTGGGTTGACGAGGGCTGTTGCTATGGAGGTCACACGCTCACTCGGCCCGAAGTGGGACAGAGGGAAAGCACGCTGAGAAATGTGGAATAGAGATCACATGCAAAAATGTCCTCTTAAAGTCCAAGAGGTCAACCTGCCCAAGACCTGTGCAACAGAAATTTATATAGAGTGACACTTCGGATTACATTTACACCAGTCGTGTCCACAAAGAGCTTCACTGGCACTGACAGAAAAACAAGGGGCATGCCTAAGAGCAAGATGAACTTAATTTTAACTTAATTAAATGAGTGGTGTCAGGTGTAGTGTGGTTACAAAATGCAACAACTCTACAATCACTGATTGCTTTTTTAGGTACGCCTCCTTGTTTTTACACTTGTTACTTTGATCAGTTCTACTTACTGTAGTCCATCTGTTTCTCCCCCATACTCTGTTCGTCCCCTTTACTCTGTTCGCTAATGGTCAGGACCCTCACAGGGCCAGCACAGATCAGGCATTATTTAGGTGGTGAATCATTCTCAGAGCTGCACTTACACTGATGTGGTGGGAGTGTGTTATTGTGTGTTGTCCTGCTATGAGTGGATCAAGCAGCAGTGCTGTTAGAGTTTTTAAACACGCTGGTATCATGGCTGGACAATAGTTCACTAACTACAAATGTTTACTGTATATACCAGCATCCTACAGAAGTCTCCTGTGAGCACTGATGAAGGATTTGAGGAGACCGAACCCTAACTGTACAACAACTGATGCGCTACTGTCTCTGATTTGGCATGTACACGATGGAGCAGCGTGTTAGACAGGGTAGGTAGTCTAATAAAGTGCTCATTGAGTGATCACAGTGTTTACAAACTCCAGCGGCACTATTGGGGCTGATCCACGCATACCAGCACAACACACACCAATATACCACCGTAGCATCAGTGTGACTGAGGTGCTGAGAATAATCCACCACCCAAATAGTACTTGATCTGTGCTGGTCCTGTGGGGTCCTGTCCTGATCTTTGGAGAACAGAGTAAAGATCTACTTGAGAGTAGGGTGCTGTGACTACTAAAACTTCTCCCAGTGAGCTCAGCCCTGTCCTGTGATAGTACTGGCTTTGCAGGTTCCAACAAGTCACTGGATAGAGGGGTACATAATTTTGGAATAGCCTCCCATAGCCTCTCTCTGTGTATATATGTATATATATATATATATATATATATATAATATATGTCTAAATGTCTATATCAATAGACATAACCTTCCAGCCTGCTCTGGTCTTTACAGTACAATGTTCAGGTACTTATAGCACTCCACCATCTCCACAGTCTCCCCTTGTTTTTATCGTGTTTTTAATGCACTGCTTTTGGAAGAATTATAGGCATGCAGGAGCCCAAGTTAGAGAATCAAGGGCAGTTCAGACTTCATGTGCCATAAAATTGGTTAGAGAAATTTAGAAGGTCACTGGCTGAAATATAAATGCGCAAGAGCTTAACACTCAGTGTGATCTGCGTAATTCAAGAAGTCCTGCCCTGCAGTAAATACAGCCACACCTATCGTTCCTATTCAGACACTCAAGCTTCAGTAGTCTCCAAACTAGAATGCAGAGTAGCTAGTAAGCAGTGTAGCTAAAGAAAGGCAGAAAAGGCATCCTACTATGTATGTAGGATGTAGAAGCCATCATTTTACTATTTGTAGTGTAACCTCATGAGCAAATACTAGGATTAACTGCAGGTTTTCCTTACCACCAAGCACAAACCTAAGAAACCTCATCTGTAGTGCGAAGATGGGAGTTCAAACTGGTTAAAGGATAGAGCAGCATGATTTCTGACATCCTTCCGTGGATATTCCTTCATTCAATTTAGCTTCTCTTCAAAGCTTGAGTAATATAAAGCTGTCCAGGCCGTGAGTCAAAACCATACCACAAACCCGTGATGCTCCTCCACCATGTTTCACAGGTTTAAACTGGATTTTTGTCTTAGTGTTTTGAACCTTTGCAGAACATTGGCAAAAGTCAAACTGCAGGTGAATATGGTCCAACTTGGATGGTTTTCCTCGTGTCATGGCTTTGTTACTTTGGTGGCATTACGAGCAACAAAAAACATTCAATCAAATTCAGTCAAATCAGATTTGACTGACATGTGGGCAAAATGACGTCAGTCTGAACTTACATCAAGAGCTCCAGAACACAGCGGGAACCCCCACATCTTTCAAAAACCTTGTAGTACCCCTCTTGGGGTAACTTAATTTAGCCAGGTATGAGAACTCGTTGATAATAAAATCAAATGTGGACTTGACTATACAAAAGTTGAGTCTGTCACTTGAGTAGATGCAAATGTGTTTAAAAATTCAAGAAGCCACACAATCCGTACATATTTTTTTGTTTTAATTGTTCGTTTATCTATATTTGTTTTGTTTTATTACAGGAGCCTAATCTGTATTTGGAGTTTAATAGCCCTGAATCTCACACTGTATTACACTTGTATTCAATAAATAGATAAAAGAAGTACAGTCGCTCATATTGCGACTTTTTTCAGAATGTCTGAATTGACCACATTTTCAGAGCACACTTTAAAAAAAAAAAACTAAAGCAGTAATCCGGTAATACTGGAAGATTCAGAGCTGTAGCTGTATTGATGCTAAACACATTAGCTGCACACATTAGCTAGCTATAGGTTTTCACGCTTAAGTCCATTAAACAGTCATTTTAATAAATATGACAATCGCTCGGTGTTTGAGACACGAGTTACAGGCCTTTATTTCAAAACCGGCTCTTTGAAGTGACTGTGTTATTTTATTCTGATTTTAGTAATTATTAGCAGAGCGTACCTGAGTGTAGCATGAGGGAAACAAAGCTCTCTTGGCTCACTATTGTGTTTAATTCTAGTTTATACTATTCTTGTCATCTAGACGTTGCACATAGTTTCACTAATTGCAGCTAGATCTTTTAATGAAAATAGCATTACCATGAACAATACATCATTTAGAGGGAATGAGCTCTGTTTGTGCTGCATATTACGTACAGACTTTACTACCGCACTGCAACCAGTATGACCACAAAATCATAAAATGCAGTTTAAGCAATATCATGTCGACATTTTAAAGAGGTGCCTCGACGTTTGAGCACAGCTCACAGTTGTGTGGCCTTTTAAATCAACCTTAAAAGGATGGAAAATGTTAATTGCGCGCTTAGCTAATATATCGAGCCGACCTCACACTTTTTGATGAGGGCCATTGAAACAAAGGGAAAACTGAAAAAAAAAAAAAAAAGTCATGGAAATTCTTTGCTGTAATCAACTTTGCATCAAGTGCATGACAAGAAGGCTATTTTAAAGTGTTGACAGAGTGAGCGTGCCACTCCCTGAACATACTGCACTCCAACTGATTAAGCTGGCTGTGAAAATGTGGAGTGTTACAATGCGGTGACTTCTACAGTGCAAGACCACACATGTAATCTGAGTTTTTTTTTTCCATGGTGTACATAAATGTACTAGATCAAACTGTTCATATGGAAACCCCTTCACATCACAGTGCAATGTCACAGTACTTCTAGTATTGGTGCTACTTAGCTCTAGATGCCCAGGGTTCTGGGATTATGGTCTGAACTCTGGACCAGAAGGTTCAGGGATCAAATCTTATCTCTGTCGGGCGGCCACTGTTGAGTCCTAGAACCCTTTGAGGACCATTTCTACTTTGGAATGGGTGACACATGTGATTGAAACGATCTAGAGCTGTCAAATTGAACGAAACCACTCAGTATGTCAGAAGGTTTATATAAATAAGGCTGGTTTTGATATGTGTGTAGTAGATTCATTGTCAGATGGAGAGGAATTTAAAAAATTTAATGTAAAAAATAACTGCAATTAAGGCAGCAGGGTGGCTCGGTGGGTAGCACCGCTGCCTCACAGCAAGGGTTCAGTCCCAGGGTGGAGCAGCCTTGGTCCTTTCTATGTGGAGTCTGCATGTCCTCCCTGTGTCTGCGTGGGTTTACTCTGGGTACTCCGGTTTCCTCCCACAGTCTAAAGACATGTGTGTTTGGTTAATTGGTGTCTCTAAAGTGGCCCTTAGTGGGTGTGTGCCCTATGATGGATTGGTGTCCCATTTAGGGTTGTTATATCATCATGAACATACTGAAAGTTTTATATCATTTTCCCTGGTCCACACAGTGAAAATGGGAATAAACTTCAGTCTCATTCTCATGGAATCTGCTAAAAATAAATGTCCCACAAAAAATAATGGCCTAAATGATCATTCTCTCGCTGTTTAGCCTATTTAGATTGCTGGATTGTTGTTTAGTTGTTGTACCCAATGAACTGGGCTAAAATGCTACGTGACTGCCATGTGCTCACTGAACAGACCCAAGGATACACAAATAAACCAAATACTGATTTTTGTTTGATATTAACCCTGATAAGAGCCATAATGGCATACCAAAGGGCAGTCCCTGCCAAGATTCAGCATACAACATTTCACATGATCTAAGAGCAAGATAAACAATGAAAATGGCTAAAAACTAGACAAGAGTCTAAAAACCTTTCAAATTCATTTTTAAACATAGGAAGCACCTTTACAGAAGCACCTGTTCATATATGTACCATATATATATATACAAAATGAACAGGTGCTTATATATATATATATATATATAAAATCTTCAATAGTCAAAACATTAAAAGGGGTCGCGAGCTAGCCCACCCAGCAACTCTGGGCGCGAGGGCAGAAAATAACCTTGACAGGGCGGCAATCGATCATAGGGCACACACACAGTTATGCACACAGTCACACAATAAGGGCCACTTTAGAGACACCAATTAACCCAACACACATCTTTGGACTGTGGGACGAAAACGGAGTACCCGGAGTAAACCCATACAGACACAGGGAGGACCCAGACCGCTCCACCCTGGGATTTAACCCGGGACTTTCTTGCTACCTTACAAAATTACATTGATAATTACATAAATCCCATAAGATAAAAAATATACGTCGTAAACATAACATTTTATTTCTTTTATTGCTTACACTGCTCGCAAACAATAGGGGATATTTTATTATGGGATATTTGATTTTGAAGTATCACTTAATTTTTGTGAGCAGTATATTAAGTTGTTATATTAAAGGTCAAAAAGGTAAACCTTACGATGAAATGTCCTTTAAAAATTTCTACAATTCTTATAATATAAACAGTGAAAGAAAAAAAGTTTTAAAAAACTTTTAACATATATAATCATTTTTGTACAGTTTGCTTTTATGTCATTAATCGTTTATTATACAAATTTACTTCTACGTTTAAAATAAAAAAGCGAAATAATAAAAGTTCAACCTTTCGACCGTTGGCGGGTTTGGCGTGACGTCACGTGTGACGCTGCAACGTGAAAGGTGAAGCTCGTGGTCGGATATGGTGGCTCCAAACAAACAAACAAACTAGAATTTCTCGTTCCTCTACTATATAACATAATTACATTAATTAATTCGGATATGACGAAACCGTATTATTTAGGTTATAAATCGGGTTAATAAGTGGCTGTGAGGTTTATTCTGTGGACAGTTACCACAGTTTATCGGAGTTTGTTGGAGGCTAAATGCTAACGGCTCGTTTTCGCGGGTTCTGTTCTGTTTGGCCAAACTCGTTACGTTAAATCCTTCCGTATTTAAAGAAACTTTATTCTGCAAAGCAGCTTTACATTAACATCACTAATTAATTTAAAGGTGAATTAGTTTGTAACAATGGCTGAAAGACCGGAAGATCTGAACCTTCCTAATGCTGTCATTACCCGCATCATTAAAGAGGCTGTAAGTATGAAGCAATGATTCGATTTGATTTATTATTGAAATATGAAATTATGCTGTGTTTTTCATGTTTGTTCGTTTATTGGGCTGTGAGTAGGTTTGATTTCATTACGAGTTCCAGTGTGCATTTATACTGCATTGAGTTAAACTACCTTACTGTTAGCGCGCTATCCAATGTACCAAAAACATTTGGAAGTAACTATTATGTTTTTTTTTTAAACAAAATGAATAATATAAATATTTATAAACATTCCCTAGGCTTTCAGACGTCATATCTAGGCATCCTTGGGTCTAGACCCATAGTCAGGACCACTGAAGGGGCATTGGACTGACGTTCAGTTTAGACAACAGTTACACCTGCCTTGTGGTCTCTAGAAAAAAGTAGGGTTGGCTCGATACAATTTTTAATGCCCAATACCGATATGGATACTTCAAACTTGTATCTGGCGATACCAATATCAGACCGATACTCTGCTACCACTACTTGAAACATTGCATTCAGCTCTTTTACTTTTGTTATCCTTGGGCTATTGCTCACGTGACACATCAGTGTACGGCTTGTCGTCCAAATTGTAGTAACGTATATACGTGATAGGAAAAATATTTTTTATAGATTAAACTGTTCTTTTCCCCATCTGATCTCCGAACCAGTGATTTTGCCACATATCGGGCCAATACAGATACAGAATATCGGATCGGTACAGCCCTACCACCAACCAACTAAATGTATTTATTCTACTATATATATTTATTTTACATGAATCAGACTATTCTGTGATGCCAGTATTTTGTAACCATTCAGTTATGACATCTGAAATAGCAATAGAAGACAAAACTTCCAGATTGCATGTTGTCAGTAAATTATAAACTGTAATAAATAATATTTTGGGTTTATTTTTTGTAGCTTCCAGATGGCGTAAACGTGTCCAAAGAAGCGAGAAGAGCCATATCACAAGCAGCCAGTGTGTTTGTTCTTTATGCGACTTCATGGTATGTCTATGCAACATAACAAAATGTATACAAACATGCATGATTTCTCTTGTCTAGTTTTTTTTTCTTTACCTTTTGTAGTTGAGTCGTTTTATCAGCTAGGGTTTTTTTAATCTAACCTAAACATTTATATACACTGCTCACAGTGATCTGGGAATATTTAATTACTTTGTGAGCAGTGTATTATCGAGCATGCATTCTGTCAGTTATGGTCATGGACTCTTATTGTTACTTGATAATGACTTTTATTAATAAGAGAGAGATGAAGAGATGTTACATACTGTATATGTTTTTGGTCCGGAATAAGCGGAATAACATTACATGTATATAATAGGATTTGATTCGGTACTTTAGGATTTGGTCCCAATAACCGGAATCGATTGTACATAGAGCATCTACAGATTTGCCTTTATTATCATATGGTAAATCATTTTGGAACAATTTGAGAATTCATAATCAACTTAGTTTTTTTGTTTAAACCTCAGGCATACACCAGTAGACAAAAGTGTGGAGAGCAGTGTTTACTTTCAACGTGGATACAATGTTGATAAATATGTGCTTTCCAGTGCCAACAGTTTCGCCATGAAAGCTAAAAGGAAGACTCTGAATGCCGGCGATGTGATGTCAGCCATGGAGGAGATGGAGTTTGAGCGCTTCCTGCCACCTCTGCGTGATGCTCTAGAAGGTAACTGATACGATTTGGTTTTCGAGTTTGCACCGAGTGCCGGGATTCTAGTCATTTAAGCATTATCTACGTACAGCAAACAAGATGCACTCAATTTGGACATATTCTCTTATGTCATAACTTATTCCATATGTGAAATTGTGCATTATTAATCACAATCCGAAGTTAAAACCTGAAAAGGCAGAATGTGTACTGGTGCATCCAACTCCCAGTCTGCTTTTATAGTTACAGGAACACCGAAAGCGTTTGGAGCCACTTCAATATGATGTTTAAATCAGCATCAACACACTAAATGTGCTTAATTTAACAAGGCAAAGAGGTTCATAAGTCATTTATCATTCTTAGACAGAAAGAAAATTGGAATGTTTGATGCTGATAAAAAAAAAACAATCAGCCAAGAAAAAGTATTGTATCAGCAGAAATTGTTACACTTGGTAAAGTGTTTAAGGTGTTTACTGCATATGTTGCTTTAATTAGATCATGCATTCATAATCTTTGAAACGAATTACAACTGATGCGGTCTTACACTTCAAGCAGTGGTGGGTTAAGGACCTTGCTTAAGGACCCAACTGTGGCAGCTTTCCAGAGGTAGGATTTGAACCCTGGACTATTATTTCCAGTACCTTAACCACTACTGCAATCGGATATCGTAGTTAGAATCAAACTCCTATTAGGTTCCTGAACAATCTTGGCATGGTGCTGTTAGTTATATGTAACACACCACAGATAATTTCTATTTAACGTCAGCATCACTGGCTGTATGTGACAGGAATGAGGTTCTAAAGAAGCTGACATTCACGTTCCCCTTGCTTGTGTGTGAAATATGAGAGGAGTACTTTAAGAAAGCTCAGTGGATAACCAGCAAAGTCCACACACAGATGGACTTTGAGGTCAGAATCGATATTCGGGTTCCTTTGAGCTGTCCAGCTACTTCGCTGTGCAGCCTCTTCTAACAGATAAATCCATAACTGTTATTGATCCACTTTTAAGACTAGAAAGTTTATTTAAGTGGTTAGTGTTTTTGAAGTAGTCACTCATTGCATTTTGTGCATAATTCTTTGTAAGCCATGGCTTTAAAGACTAGACTAAAATATTCAAACCACTTGTCTGTCCATCAAATATTTTTACCACAAGGGTAAATGACTTGTTCTTTCATTCTTTGTCAGTTTTAGACTCAGCTGATGCATAAGTGTTTCCATATGTTATTTCACCTCGTCTGCGACTATTGGAATAGTAAGGTCTATAATTAGTAATTAAACTTGAAATTTAGATCATGCAATGTGTGTATCAACAGCATACAAGAAAGGTCAGAAGGGAAAGAAAGAGGCATCGGAACAGAAACGAAAGAGCAAAGAGAAGAAGAACGACACAGAGGAGAACGACAAGAGCCGAGACGAGGAAGAGGAGGAGGAAGAGCACATGGAGGATGAACAAGAAGGAGAGAATGAGGTAGAGGAGGAAGATGTAGAGAACTGAGAGGGAATCATAGATATTTAGAACCATTTTAGCCATCCTGGCTTGTAAAGACCGTCACACTTGTTGACTATAAACTGCCGAGAAAAACAGAAAGCACTTGGTCTTTAGATTATTCAGGCACAGAGTTTTGAATTATACTTTAACGCTAGATACACACTGATCAAGTTTGACAAGTTACCCTGGTCTAATGTGCTGATTCTTGCCTTGTTCAGATAAAGACTACGTTGCCGTTTTTAAAACAATTCATATCAGTATCTTTTGCATATAGATACTAAAGCCGTATAGATCCGTTCATCACAGAACAGGGACAGAACACGATTGGAAGTCTGTATTTTATAAGATGATGAAATTGTACTGTTCAGTCAAAGAACACTTGACCTCCATGTTTGGTGCTTCATGTTCGTGTTACAAATGAATAGGATTATACGGCTGTCAAAATCTGGCAGCAACTTCTGGAAACACATGCATCCAGAGATTCAGGGAATGTGGAAAATGCACATAGTTGAAAAGGAGACACTGCTCATGTTCTGATGCATTTTTGTTTCCACTAAAGTGCGCTTCCTCGTAACTAGGTCACGATGTTGACTAACAGTCCGGGTCTGGCATTGGCTCTTGATAAACGTGTTTGTATTATTGAATCAATTTGTACTTTTGTAGAACCAGTCAGCCTATTATTGTGGTTCACATTAAATAATTTTGCATAAAAGTTGACCGTGTTACTAGAATTCTGTACCAAGTGTGAAAACGTAACCGTGTTAATCCATTCATTTACAATACTGCCAAAAATCCATGACCTTCCAGTGTATCCTAAACTTGTCAGCACTGAGGTAGTTACATAAACGAATCCATTACAAATTACTGCTTACCGTCAAATGGGGAAAAATAATTCCCCTCCCATTAATTCTAAATGGCTTTGTAAACACATATCAATATGTGTACAAGTACACTGAACCCAAAATTAGGAGATTTTTTTTACAAGAATAAAAGCCATCTGCCCTTTTTTTTAATCTAAGAAAAAAAAAGAACATTCTGTTTCTGGAGATTTTGCGTTTTCCTGACGCGTTTGCATAAATCTGGCCAGCAGGTGCAAAGAGGTTTGTTCAGCTGATTCAGAACTTCTGCTCAGAAACAAGTAACACAAGTAATGTTATCTGTATTAATCACTAATGGTAATGCCATTACAAATAGGGGTGGGCAATATATTTTGTGTCGTGATAAACTGTTATTGCGGTAGATATGCTTTCATGAGCATCTCACCAGTGCTTAAAGAAAACTAACTACCTTACATTATGGTTTAGCACATTTTGAATATAAATAAATTATAAGTATGGAATAATTTCCTCAGGAAACTTAGATTAGGAGATAAATAAAATAAAATATCCCATAATATTTGTAAGCAGTGTGCTTAAATACGTATCTGAATGTTAAAAAAAACCGTTTTATATATATATATATATATATATATAAAATCGTTATATATATGTTTGTGTGTGTGTATACGATTTTATATTATATATATGTATATGTATAT
>JAUZST010075727.1:9358-21201 GCA_034779995.1 Parotocinclus haroldoi | reverse complement strand
CATGTGACCAAAAGTATTAAGACACAAACCAACATGTGACCAAAAGTATTAAGACACAAACCAACATGTGGCCAAAAAGTCAGGTATTATAGAGGCAGATTAAATGTAGTCATTATTATCTTGTCTCCCTGCTCACCGTTTCACTGTGGCAAGCAGCATGTTCCTGTTTGTGTTCCGAAAGTATTGGGACACAAACTCGAATGTGGCCGGAAGCCGCAGGTGTTCCTGTTTGGATTCCAGTGTTTTTCGAAAGAGTATTGCTGCACTCCACGTTTCCGTTCTACGGTCGGTTTATTTATTTCCAATGTCCAGTCATCCAGACACGTTTACATAAGAGGAGGAGAGCATGCTTCCTGTTATTTCCGCTCTTCCCCTTCTGTTTCAGACCTTTCTGAAGCCCTGTCTCGGAGTTGTCCCGGGTTCGCGTAAATGGCGCCCTTGCCGTCGGTGCAGGGGTAGTATTTATGGACGCTTTGTCAGGATGTTTTACACACACACACACACACACACGCAGAGGAATGTGAAGTGTTAATCGTAAAGGCAGCACGAGATTGGTTTATTGCATTATCCGCAACAGATTTAGATAATGGAGCTCATTCGGAGTGTTGGGGGTCATAAGATCTATCATGTTACAGCGGGCGCTTATGGCAGGTGCTCATGTCTTATCGCACTGATACCGTGGTTGTAGTCTGACAATTTAACGGTAGTTGATGAGTTCTGTCAGCTGTTAGAACCATATAAATGACACTATGGTCATCCTCTTATCAGGAGCAGAACGTTGCCAGGAAGGATGTAAATCTTTCAAATCGCGCGTTGGTGCCTATGGTGATGCCAGTTGGATTATACCCTGCACGATGCCCGCTCTAATTAGAAAGGGACCTTTTTCTTTCAGTTTCTTATGGTTCCGTTTCATTACTTTAAACGTTCCGAACTCAATAAGCAGGTTTCCTCAGAGAGTTTTGATGTCTGAGCTTTGGTGGATCCTAGGCTTTCCCGATCCCTCAGGATCCCTGATTTGTTCGATCTCTGATTGAGGGACAGTCCTGGCTTATTCCTGATCTCTGGTAGATCGATGACTTGCAGATTGATGACTGAGAGATCTGAATCCTGATCTCGGAATGAGATTCCTGATCTCTGGGAGATCCCTGATTTGGTGATCACTGGCTGACTTTGCTCTGGCTGGTCTGACAATTGTCTGATCCCTGAATGATCTTTGGTAGATCAATGACTTGCTGATCGCTTTGACTGATCTTTGGTTTTGTTGGATCTCTATCTGAAATCGATTCAAATCACCCCATTAGAGGATGGGCTCATTCCTGAGCCCTGGTAGATCCCTGACTCGATCATCCTCACCTGGCTGAATGAGCTTTCCTGGAGGTTTTTTTTTCAGATCTCTTCCCTGTTTGATCTCTCACTGAGTTTTGCTTTGGAGGATCTCAGGCTTGTCCGATCGCTGACCTTTCTAGATCCCTAGGTAGTCCGAGCCATGACTGGGTCCGTTTTCGTGGATATTTCACTTGTTTGCTTTCTCACCCGGTTCACTTTGGTGAGGTGATCTGTGGTAGATCCGGAACTTGGTGATCCCTTACTGATCGAGCTGTAGTAGATATTGAATTTACCAGGCCCCTGAAGGAGTTTGCTCTGGTAGATCCCCAGTTTATTTGATCCTGGCTGAGATATCTCTAGCTGACACTTGACTCTTTGATGTCTGAGTCTGAGATCTTTCAGTTGTTTCGGTCGGGAATTATTCGGCACTTTGTCGACCGTTGTGTGTCTTTGCCAGCCCGGAATACCAATGTACATAAATCCATCCTAAATTTGTGTTTGTACTTGGTTCCGCGTGGCGTTGATCTCACAGCCTGCTTACAGAACGCGCCGTTCCTTGGTTCTCCTAACCCGAGAAAGGTGCTTATTTTGAACAATGGTAATAGAATAATAATTGCAGCGGTACAGAGATGAGACAGGATGATACATGCACAACCCGGGCCAAGTTTGAATGCCCAGCGACCTTGTCCCAAACGTTTTCACTGATGACATCATTGGAATGCATCCTAAACGAGGGAGGGGCGGGCGAGCCAGGGTGTCAGGACAACGCAGTGTGTATGTGCGTATGTGATGAACACAGACGGTTCATCCTGCAGCACATGCTTTGCCCTTAGCGGGGCACTAAGAGGAAACCGGCCGCCTCGCATTGTCTCACAGAGAAAGGGTCAGCAAAGCAAACGGGCATGGGTCATTACCTCACTCTCCTGCTCGCTCTCGCTCTCTCTCTCTCTCTCTCTCTCTCTCTCTCACTCTCTCTCTCTCTCTAACTCATTCTCTCTCAAAAACACTGACCTAAGGAGAAAGGAATCTTATCTCTGTAGAAATGCACTTTGGAATTCCTATCAAAATGCAAAGCCAATCCCTGTTTGTCCAGTTGTGTGTGCATGTGAGAACGAAACAGACTGTTTTGGATTGTCTGAATGAGCGTGTTTTGGTCCGTTGTCTAGGTACGTATGGCGTCCGTTCTCGGTAACGTTCTCGGCTCTGCGACTCCTCAGATAGGCGTCGCATATTTTGTCACGAAAGCGAGCGTGCAACCCTTGAGGGAACCGTTGTGCATTTGACCTGACTTTTCTCCTTTCTTCCTTTTGGGACGATCGTTCTTCGCACCCCCTGCCTTACACCACTTTTCCTCCTCGTTCTCTCGACACCGGCCGGCCTCGAGTCGAAGACGTTTGGGCGAAAGGGGCGGGGGGCGCTCGTGCAAACAGAAGGTTTTGTCACGTCCGAGATAAGATCCAGAGTCCTCCAGTTCTCTGGCTCAGAGCCCGCTGACCTAACGCCGTAACGCCTCTCGTTATCAGCCGTAAGCGTGCTGCTTTTCTGCCTTCCTTGTTGTCCCGGCTGGGGGGTTAAAACCTGGGTGGTGATATTAGGAGGCGAGTTTTATTGCCCTCTGGATGGTAGGGAGGTCACTCCGGGACCCGCCAGAACGTACAGGACTGGGTAACGTCTTGTTTTCGGATCACATTTTTGCATTTCTGTAAACGTTTCGGAGATTGCACGTATTGTTTACTCGCTTTGGAGAGGTCTGAGGAGTGCTGAAAGATTTGGCAATAATTAGACGATACTTTGCCGGGCTATGGCTTGGGTCTGAAGGATTGAAGCCTTTAAGGTGCTTGAACCCGTCTCTCTCTCTCTCGACCGCCTGAAGTTGGCGGCATTAAGGTTTGCAGAGTGTGTTTTTGTGCTGGTACCCTGGCCGATCTAAGAGTTCGTTCGCTGGTGAGCGAAATGGTTAAAACAACAATTGGTAGCGACACTACTAAGACCCCGATGGCCTTATCAGAAGGCTGCAGAGAGAGCTGGGAGAGAGTTTCGTGACTGAGCCTCCGTTGTCGTGAATGGAAGGAACTTCTGTTCTCGTCTACGGGACGTCGCCGGTGTAATTTTTGAATGAACGCCCGTCTCGGGGGATTGAATTTATCCCTCGTTCAGGCTTTTAGTCTCCATTCATTCGTTACTGTCCCTCCCTGACTTTAATGGCTCCTTTGCGTTGCTCATGTTAAAAGGGAAAAAAAGGACAGACCGGTCCTGTCGTACTCGATCATGAGCCAAACCGGGGAATCTAGGATTGTCCGCTCGATAGAGGGTGCTTTTGGGAAAGGGGGGGCGGTGGTTGTGAGGCGGTTGCGTGATCCGACCTGATGCAATCCAATCAGTTAGACCGTGCCGTTCAGGAAAGAGACATTTTCTCATTGCCTCGTCGGACGCATACTAATTTGGTTCCCCCGACGTGAAGGACGACTGCACCTTGCCCACGCTTGCGCTCGCTCCCCTCCCTTTCCGTCGCCTTTCTCTTACTACTCCTCTCCTCTCTGCCCATCCTCTGTCCCTGTTTTGTCAAACTCAGACGGAGAATTTCGTCTCCCAGACCGTCCACGGTAAATAAATCGCTCATGGGATAACGTCTGTCCCGTAGTGCTTCGTCTTGCTGTTTTTTCCTGTTTCTGACAGCAGCGTAAAGTAGCGGCGGTCAACGCAACCCTGACCTTATCTGTGTGTGTGTGTGTGTGTGTGTGTCCACTTAGTGACATCAGAATCAAGGAGGGTCTGAATGGGCAGGAAAGTCAATTAGAGTTTAACTAAGTTTACCAGCTGGAGAGAGAAAGAGAGAGAGAGAGAGAGAGAGGGAGAGAGAGAGGAAAAGGGGAGGGGAGTTAAAAAGAGAAGGAGCAACAGACTGAAAGGAAAGGAGAGAGGCAGCTACAAAACCAGGGAGGGGATTTTTGTCAGCGAGTGAAACTTCAAACTCTCTCGGGCATCTCCTTGTGTCGAGCAGAAGCGGCCCGTCTAGCGCCGAGGAACGGAGGAAGAGCCGAGGTCCAGGGGTCAGAGGCGAGCCGATGGATCATTTTTAAGAGCGCACTAATCCAGAGCTGACAACAGGATGAGCCAGTAAGCAGGGTCAGCCGTCCAATCCCATCATCCTTCCCTCCCTTCTACCCCTGTACGGCCACGCAGCATGGAGTGCAGTCCGGCGTTACTGGGCGACCACCAACACGTGCGCTGACGGTTCCACGAAGCGCCCACGAGGAGGCGAGGGTCTGTAACGCTGGAGCTCAAGGACAAACCATGGACCTCCCACCACACCTGGGTGTAAGTAACGCGGACGGACGAGACACGAGCGCACACACTCACACACATGCAGGTAGAGGTTAGTACAGGTAGTTGCAAGACAGTGAACCAGAACGTCCGGATTCGGGACCCAGATGGTTCTTACGCTCCGTCCACAGCGTGGCACGCGTGTGGGGCATGTCCCAGCCTTGTCGTGTAAGGATTACCGTGTCGTGAACTCATCTAGAAAAAAGCCCAGTCGCTCCGAGACGGCGTCCAGGCGTCCGCTCCAGGCGTCCGCAGGGACCCCGCACGTCTGCTCCGGAGTGTACCTTGGCAAGCACGTGTGTTTTATCTGTGCATGACACTGTTTAAACTTCGCTAAGCGGCTCAAGCCGTCACGACGCACACAGCCGGTAGCTGATATCAAGAACGCAGCGCCGAGCCAAAAATGCGCCGACCAAACCACGCTGCAGATCTCTAACCCGGCCGAGCAGAGAAACCGCAACAGGTTTCCTGCCGTCTGGTTGCGTTTCGTAATAAATGCTTCCTGGACGTGGCACGTCCAAATCCAGGCCTTTGTATTCCCTTGACGGAAAGTTTCCTCAGTCTTTTCAGACTAAGTTCCACAAGAACCAAATTCCTCTTCTTTAGACACGGAGCGTGACCGCCCCCGTGCCCCGTGATGGACCGGCCGTGTCTGAACGCGAGACGATGTTTAGTCCTGACCTCGGGTGGTGCCCGTGTTTTTCTGAGGGGTATAATGGGATGCCCTTAATCACAGCCGTGGGTACTCGTGGGTGCAATTAATTTGCGTCCAGAGAAAGGAAGGGACTTTGGGGAAACTTTAGGTCGATTTCCAGAGCGAGGCAGGGTAGAGTCCAAGTGATGTACGATGATATAATCTTTGCAAAGACACCAAATGTTTGCCTGTGGGGCTATGCTCTTTTAAACAATGATAACGTCCATTCGAGTCCGAGGGAAATGTCCAACAGGAAGGACAGAGATAAGGTAAACGAGTGCAAGGGAAACAGGGAGAGAAAGGACAGCAGATAATTCATACCCAACATTCCCAGCTCTGCAATCACAACACCACAGCCGTGGCATGAGCCTAACGCCCCTCTGTCCGCTCGGGTCATCCTGCCACCCGTCCCACGTCTAACTCGGCCCAGCGTTCGTCACGGGCCCCTCCCACTTGACTCCTGGACCCTTCTGAGGAAGCCAAGCGGAATCCAATCAGCCCGAGTCATCGAACGTACATGAATTTTACAACTGCAGCAGGTCGTGTTCGATTTTCTTCCCCATTTATGTATTTGTTTTTAACCAGACCGGTTCAAACCAAGAAAATTTAAGACAGAAGTGACCCGGGTTTGTGCTCACTCCAGGCTCCTAACTCTCACTCTCCCCATTCGGTTCACCAAAACGTACCATGTTCCAGTTCAGAGAACCTTCACTCACTCTGTTTTAGGTTTCCGGGTTTCTTCTTTAATAACATTTAGGCATTTGCCTTGCCGCTGTCGATCTAGGTTTGCTCAGTTAGGGCCAGTTGGGTTTAGCTGTTTCGAAATGTGCTTTGAGACGGTTCTATTATCTAAGCACCAAATCCTTAACGCAGCAAACCTAGGGTGACAGTGGCAGGGCAAAGCCCTAAAGGGAGAGACCTTAATAGCTCAGGAATTGATAAGTAAAAGGCGAATTCTGACTACGTGGAGCCCTTCCGTTCCTGCAAGTCATGCAATGCAGAACTTTCTCTATCTCGACCGAACTGATGGCCGTTTTAGCACTGATTGCATTTCTAGATAAGATTAGTCCTAAAGTATGTCAAGAGGCATTGTTTATCGTGTTACCACGTTACTGTGGAGCCTGTCTTCTCCCTGATCCAATCTGCCGTGATAGTGTGAGAGGTTTATGAGTGTGATTACGAATGGCCGCTCGTTAACGGCGTGGAAAACGTCCGCGTTAAAGGTCCGCAGAATTTATGGAGGCACGACACTTTCTGCTCCCAAATTCCGTGGGCGTAAAGCAAAGCGTTCCGCCCGAGAGCGTGGCGCGGCTCCTTCGACGGGCGGCCCAATAAATTGATCTAGCAGGACGCGTCCGAAGTGTTAAATCAGAGCCGCGCAGCCGACGGTTGGCGAAGCGCTGCTGTTTCTGCAGTTACTGTCGCTTCAAATACACAGTCGTAAATTAGCGAAGAAAAACATGACGGGCCACGGCTTTGTGGATGCTCGTAACCACCGAGGCGAGTATCACCGTAAATCTGCGGACGCCCTGCAATATAACACGAGCAGTGAAAGGACTTGTGGTTTAGACCGAAGGCGGTCAGATAAACGAAAAATACGGTTTGTCAACAGCGACGTCTCTCAGAGCGACTCTCTCTTTGCTTCTTCGCCAGGTCCACAATGTTCCTTTCTAATCTCCTGCTTCCGATGATCCTGCTGCTACCTCAAGCCTCATCCGTTCACGAGGGGAATTCCAGACGTCCTAATGGCAGCACAGTAGCCCCTCTGGAGCCCAGTTTGGCCCACACCATACAAAACCTCCTGCTAGCCCGACTGGGCCTACAGTCCCAACCCAACCCCCGTCCAGGGGCGCTGGTACCCCAGTATCTACTGGATCTCTATCGCTTCCACACTCAGCAGTACCACCTCATAGAGGACCCGGAGTTCAGCTACCCTACAGATCATGTACAAGGAGCCAACACCGTCCGGACCTTCCACCATGAAGGTAAGAGCAGCACGGGTCCAGTAGGCCCTGTAAACAATTTATGTTACATTTTTCCTTAAGATTGTTCTTTATTATCTTTTAAAGTTAAGTGTTGGAGAGTTAACATATTACCCAATGGCTTTCGAACGGAAAATCGTCATAAATTTTGTCCTATCGTTAAAACTTATATTATTTAATAGGTGAGGCTGATTTTTCATTATTATTATTATTATTATTATTATTATTATTATTATTATTATTATTATTATTATTATTATTATCATTGTTATTATTACTTTATAGACAATATTATTATTTTCTAGGTGAGGTAAATTTAATATTTGTTTTTATTATTATTATTATTATTATTACTTTATAGACATTATTATTATTATTTTTTAGACAATATTATTATTACTTTGTAGACAATATTGTTATTATTATTTACTACTTTATTTACTTACTTTATTATTATTATTAATATTATAATTATTATTGTTTCGTATGTAATATATTTATTATTTAATAGTTAAGGCTGATTTTTCAGTATTATTATTATTATTATTTATATTATTATTTATTAGACAATATTATTATTATTTATATTATTATTAATATTTTATAGACAATATTATTATTATTATGATTATTCTTACAATATTATTATTTTTTAGGTAAGATAGATTTGATATTTATTATTATTATTGTTTCGTATGTAATATATTTATTATTTAATAGGTTAGGCTGATTTTTCATTATTATTTCGTAGACAGTATTATTACTAATGTTATTTACTGATTATTTACTGATTTTGTTATTTAATTTTAGTTTAAAATTTTGCATTATTATTATTATTTTAATTCCATTATTATTAGGCAAGGTTAATATTTTCCTCAATTAATATTATTATTATTATTATTATTGTCACTTTCATTTGTCATTTTATTATCATCATTTCCAGTTTTCCTTTTTTTCCCACCATTGTTTGCCATTTCGGTTTAAAATCCGTTGAATAACTCTCGAGCAGCGATGCTGCTGACGTTTGCTCCGGCCGACGAGGCGTTGTCATGGAAACGGGGGATGTTTATGGCAGCTCAGTCACTGCAGTAAATCCTTAAATGTTTTAACTTAGTTGAGTGAAACGTCTGAGGGATTTTAAGCAGCACGTTTGGGTAAGGATTAATCTTAGCCTAAGTTTTATCCTGATCTTTTGGGCACATGACTTGATGGCTTAAAGGCTGACCTGTGTCTCCGTCTCCTCCCCCCATTCCAGCGTGGTCAGACTTACGTAAACACGGAGAGAAGAGGGACAGAATCCACATGGCCTTCGATCTGTCGTCTATCCCTCCGTTTGAGAGCGTCGTCTCAGCAGAGCTGCGTTTTTTGCGTGGAGGATCGGGAGAAGCTAATTCTGAGCTTCGTACCGTCAGCCTCTATCACTCTGGTGACGCCGAGCCCGAGCTACTCCATTCCAGACAGCTAGCCAGAGGCCCCAAGAGCGGCGGGTCCTGGGTAGCCTTCCCTCTGAAGGCGGGACTGTTTCGGGAGCTGTCCGCGGGTTCGGGGAAACTGTCCTTTATCTTGGAGGTGAATCCGGATAACGGTAGCCGTTCTGCCGAGGACGTGGCCGCAGAGGGACACTTCAGAGTGCGCAGGTCCGCGGGTCAAAACGAGCGCGCCTGGAAACGCCAGAGACCCCTGCTGGTCACTTATAGCCACGACGGGCGCAACGCCCCGCTCGTACCCCTGGGGGGTGCGAAAAAGAGGGGCGCCAAGGCTAGGAAGGGAGGGAAAAAGTCCCAAACGGTCTGGGAGGGCGTGTGGACAGACCGGCGGGTGAAGAGGAACGGGGGCGGCCGGGCTGCCAAGCTGAAGCGCCTGTCCCGGGCCCGGTGCCGCCGTCACCCGCTGTACGTGGACTTCAAAGACGTGGGCTGGAACAAATGGATCGTGGCACCGACCGGCTACGACGCCTTCTTCTGCCTGGGCGAGTGCCGCTTCCCGCTGACCGACCACATGAACTCGTCCAGCCACGCCATGGTGCAGACGCTCCTGAACTCGGTTAACGGCTCGGTCCCGCGGGCCTGCTGCGTCCCCACCTCGCTCAGTCCCATCGCTCTTCTGTATTTGGACCAGGACGAAAACGTGGTGCTCAAAAACTACCAGGATATGGTGGTGGAGGGCTGCGGGTGCCGGTGAGAGCCGGAGAGGAGAGTGCCAGGACGGAGAACAAGCCAAAGATTCGAAGAAAAGGAAGGAAAAGGAACTAAAAGACACTCGAGCTCTTATTGAAACGAATAACCATGCTCCAACCTCGTCCCCGTCCCCGTCTAACGTGTCTAAATGTTAAACCGTACCATGACTAATCCAGCTACTAACCCATAGCGTTTGTGTAAGTCCCGATTCCAAAGGACGTCCACGACGGGACGGGACGGGACGGGACGGGACGCACCGGGCACTTCTCGGCAGAATATTTAAAAACCTGAAGTCATTTTTGGAGGGGCTACTATGTTAAGCTATAGGTATACGTACTTTTATTTATGGTTATCGTTATTTTAATTTACAGTCCGAGCAAACAAACGTGGCAGTTGCTAAAAGTGTGTGTTCTTAAAAGTAAATCTAATTTAAAAGAGGGTCTCTCTCTGTGTCTCTCTCTGTGTCTCTCTCTCTCTCTCTCTCTCTCTCTCTCTCTCTCTATATATATATATATATATATGTATATATATATGTGTGTGTGTATGTATATAGATAAGTGTATCTATTTAAACAGCAAACATGTGTATATAATCGCGACCAAATATTGCAGATGTAAATCGCTCAGTACACTGAAGGACATGGCAACCCGGTCACGTTAATTTATATGTAAAGCTCGTGTCTAGAAAGCAGAAATCGCTGCGGCGTCACGTGGGCCTCTCTGTGGCCTCGAAGGGTACTGTACGCGAACGGTCTGTGTAACGAAACGTCTCACGATACGTCCGGACGTACCTGGTTATGCGTCGAGCACCGCCACGCCTTTTAACACATGCTTCGAAGCAGCAGTCTATGAAATGTCTGAAAATGTGAAATAAATACAAATCAACGGAAACCTGTTTCCATGTCCGTTTTGTTCGGTGCTGGGACAGCAGCTAAGGTAAGGTCATGGTCATTTTGGGTGGCTTTTATTGAACTTTATTTCAAGCTCAGCATTTCAGGAAGGAATTACAGCAGAGCCTCAAAGGTGGCGTGTGTCCCAAAACTTTTGGTGGCATATCCAGAAATATTGGATTGCATGAGGAGGCATGTTTCAATATTTTTGTAAGATCCGCGTGTGGGATCGTGTCTCAATACTTTTGGACATGTGTAGGACTGTCTCAATACTTTCGACCACGTGTGGGATCGTGTCTCAATACTTTCGACCATATATAGTATTGTGTCTCAATACTTTTGACTATGTGTGAGACTGTCCTAAAACTTTTGGACATGTGTAGGACTGTCTCATAACTTTTGGACATGTGTAGGACTGTCTCAAAACTTTTGGACATGTGTAGGACTGTCTCAAAACTTTTGGACATGTGTAGGACTGTCTCAATACTTTTGAACATGTGTAGGACTGTCTCAATACTTTTGAACATGTGTAGGACTGTCTCAATACTTTTGACCACGTGTGAAAACTCCTTGGGAGGCCAACTTGTGCTGTACTTGTATCTACAAATCGGAAAAACTCCTTTTCACCCTGTATGTTAGTCTTCATTTCGTCCCCAAACCTCGTGACGCAGCGTGGCGTTCAGTCTGGCTCGGGTCGGGATTGTGGACCATCTGAAAATCCGTCGGATCTCCGCTGGGACCGTTAATGAGTGACGGGTTGAGGAACAGACAGGATTTTCCTCCGCTTAATCCTAGCTGTCGTTCTGTATCTCCTCATCTACGGGGAGTAAGACTTCCTCAGGAATCCCGTGGCTTCTCACAGACGTCCGCCAGCCCACACCCCTCTGCCTGCCCCAGCCTATGGGATTCTGTAAAACGCATCAAGGTGGCCTCCTAAGCTTTTTTCAGGTGACCGTTTCAGATCGTACCGTACCGTATCGTCCCTGTTTGCAGATGATGATCACAATGGGTCCCTCTTTTTTCCTGCACGTCGAACAAAACGGTGCATTATTTGGTCCGGTCTATATGATCTCCACGGTAACGCGTGCCCCCTCCTCTCCTCTTTAGATTCGGGTTCCCACAGGATTTAGACCACGGGACGTTTGGCCATGACAGAGGCTTGGTTCTGCGTTTTGTCCTTGACGTTCATCTTGCTGGAAGATCCAGGGACGGCTCCATTAGTAGTTTTGGGGCAGTGACAACATCGTAGACCCTCCACCGTGCTTAACAGTGGGCATCGGGCTCATGGGAAGTTCCATCAGAGAGGGTGGAGGCGGCATCTGACGGCAGACTTGGCAGACATGGCGACCCCAAGGATGTTTGCGTGACTCTCAAAGGGGGGACGGTCGTCCCTGGGGATTTGCCGTCTCACTTGCGTATTTTTTTTTGGGGGGGGGGGGGGGGGGGGATAA
>JAUZST010075716.1:0-21201 GCA_034779995.1 Parotocinclus haroldoi | reverse complement strand
GGAAACCAGAGTAATCCCACACAGGTACACGGAGGACATGCAGACTGTCCACTGATCCACTGTTTGGAAATATATTGCTCCCAAAAATTAGGGGATACTTCAAACTTGATGACAGATGAAATCTTCCACAATGAAACATTTCCCTAATTGTTGTGAGCCGCAAGGGTAACAGAGCGTGTGCTGATTCCTGCCTTGTGCCCGAAGCGCGGATCGTTTTCCGGAGCGCTTCTACCAAAAACTACACGTTGTCCCACGCGTCACTGCCGTTGCATGCGTCATACCTGCAGCCGTCTCATTTTTACAGCGTCACAGCTGCGACACGCGCGAGTCTTTATTAGCCTGGTGGCGGATGCGCGCGGTGTGAGTTTATTTATATTTTTCGTCAAACAGTCCCGGTTTTATCTCACAGTCATGGCCGCGGCTCCTGTGACTACAAGAAAGCGCCTCCTGAAGGAGGAAGATATGACTAAAGTGGAGTTTGAGACCAGCGAGGAGGTGGACGTTACACCGACCTTCGATACGATGGGGCTGTGGGAGGATCTCCTGCGCGGCATCTACGCTTACGGTAACTCCAACCCCAGGATGCGGGCCTAGTGCTAATGCTAATGTGCTTTAACTTAGGAACGACATGCTCTGTGAATTCTTCTCTTATTCTGACTCGTATAATGGTAGCAAACATCTCGTACCGTTTAATGTCCCGAAGGGTTTGGTGGCTTAAACAAGTATAATCGCTGGTCTACGTAGTTGGTGTAAAGCGACCGAAGCAATAATGCTTCACGTTAAGATGGCGTTGTTTGTTTCACACCCGTATTCTACATTATGGGGTAAATCGTTAGACTAGAGGGCCGGGTTTCCACCACAATACAGGTGGAAAAAATAATTCCAGCATCCTGATGGCTTTAGGACGAGATTGTGGCCAACAATAGGTTCTTATAAATAAAGATATTTAATGTTTGGTGGATCAGCCTTATAGAATTCTGCTTATACAATATTTATTAGGTAAAAATTGGTAATAATTTTGGATTTTAGTCGTTTAATTGATGCAGTAAATCTAAGGTAGCAAAAGCTTTGAAATTTGGAATAAATACGATGCTTTGGCGAAAAAAGAAACATCTCGTGATGTTTTACTGCATTTTCTCTAACTCTGTGTAAATAACAATTAAGATACAACCTTCCACTTTACTAACTTAGAAAAATAATTTCCCAGAATAGCTTTTGGACAAATATGAACTAAAACGTCTTCATTATTTCTATGTTCTGAGTTGATTTTGAGGTCTTTACTTTTTATTATCGTGCAGTTGAGCCAGGAACAGTTAAATCCACGAGTGGTTGTAGTTCTCAACTATATAGACTATACTGTACAGTTTATTAATATTATTATTACTTTGTGTACATGCACAGCTTCTCTTTAATGTAAACCCAGTCTCAATCAAATTTCTACTCATGTTGGACTTTCAGTCCATCCTCTTAGTGCTGGTTACCATAGGGAGGATTTCCTCTGTATTTAAGGTTATTTTGCTCCTCTAAAGTTGACTGGCATACATTTTTCCCATGTTATTGAGTGACTTTGAAAGACCTCATAATAAAACCCCTGTATTATTAATGTCATGCAATGAGGTCGCAGTGTTTTTCCTTGGGTTCTTACATTTCACTGACTTTCTTATTGTTGTTAATTGGGTTAGGTTGAACGTTATTGAACAATTGGCATTTCGTTTTGGTGCCATAGTGCATTTGCCTGTATATGCCGTTTTTAATACTTCATCTGTTTTTAATGTACAAGCTTCTACTTCTTTGTGTAGGCTTTGAGAAACCATCAGCTATCCAGCAGAGAGCCATTAAGCAGATCATAAAGGGAAGAGACGTCATCGCTCAGTGAGTTCCGTCGCTTCCCCTGTTTCGTGTCTGCACATTACGTCCGAAGACGCTGCTGATGTAATTGTTTTCTATTTTGCAGGTCACAGTCTGGTACTGGAAAAACAGCCACATTTTGTATATCAGTGCTTCAGTGTCTAGACATTCAGGTAATTAAGCACCTGTGTTTCTGTCCAGATAATTGTGACACACATTCACTTCATTTATTTGTTGCTTACTTTACATTGTCCTTTCGTCTCCACAGGTCCGTGAGACCCAAGCACTCATTTTGGCTCCAACCAGAGAGCTGGCTGGACAGATTCAAAAGGTAAAGTTGTGTGTGTGTGTGTTGTAATTTGTTTCCCGATTTCCAGAGGAGACTCGGATTTACAGAATATTTTGTAAGGCAGTGATTTGTACTGCTGCCTGTGTGTTTTAAAGGTTCTTCTTGCGCTGGGCGACTACATGAACGTGCAGTGCCATTCGTGTATCGGCGGTACGAACGTGGGTGAAGACATTAGGAAGCTGGACTACGGTCAGCACGTGGTGGCTGGGACCCCTGGCAGAGTGTTTGGTGAGCTTGCTTGGGTCCGCCTTGGCTCGATCTTTGCTGTGGTGATCTTTGCACTGGTTAGTGTGAATACATTATGCTGTTCCTACAGATATGATCCGCAGGAGGAGCCTGAGAACTCGGGCCATTAAAATGCTGGTACTGGATGAGGCCGATGAAATGCTTAATAAAGGTTAAGACGCGTTTGCTGTACTTGTGTTATAGACGGCGGAGATTTGGTGAGAGGTTGTGAGCGTCTCCCTTTGCCCGTTTGTAGGTTTTAAGGAGCAGATTTACGACGTGTACCGATACCTGCCTCCTGCTACTCAAGTGGTTCTGATCAGTGCCACCTTGCCTCACGAGATCCTGGAGATGACCAACAAGTTCATGACGGATCCCATACGCATTCTGGTCAAGCGGTAAGGAACTGTCTCGTAGTTTTATAGAATTTTATATGTATACATACACACACACACACAGACTGCACATAAACAAAACATCCACCCTCATGTTTGTCACTCACCCCTGTAAGGGCCAGTAATATGTGTACTGTCACGCTAAGGAACCTTTAGTAACTGTGTAGTAACACAGAGCGTTGTGCTGATCTAGACAGGACGGGATTATTAGATCCAGCTTATTTATAGTTATTCCCTATAAAATATGTGAGTGTTTGGAATGGATTAATTAGATTTACGTTCTTTTTTTATGGGAACTACAGATTATCGTTCAGTTTGCTTATGGCCAGGCACTGCTAGTTCTCCTATAACGTACAGTCTATTTTAATACTCTCACGTTACCCAAATCACTAGATTCTTGAAATGAAAGGAGATCAATATGATTAGTTATTAGTTATGATAGTTATGATTATGATTGTTTGCGGTTTGAAATGACTGCAAGTCCTTTAGTTAGCTGTAGATGCTCTTTTTGATAACGTGGCCTAAACAGCCTAAAGCAGACATTTCAGTGATGTCCTCAGCCTGACTGACTTCAAAACTGACTTCAATCAAACCTGTTCTTGTATTCGGTCTTTGTGTCGTCTCTCTGCGCTTCCCTCATACGTAGCGTTAGGGAATAGTGGGAATAGTGGGAATAATGGTTTTGTGAACAGCTAACACTAAAGTGAATCTCTGTGTGCAGTGATGAGTTGACGCTGGAGGGCATTAAGCAGTTCTTTGTGGCCGTGGAGAGAGAGGAGTGGAAGTTTGACACCCTGTGCGACCTGTACGACACGCTGACCATCACACAAGCGGTCATCTTCTGCAATACTAAACGGAAGGTGAGTAACCCACTCCCTCATCCCGGACTCTGGATATGAAGGAAGGCTGAATGAGGGATCAGACCCAAGAGATTCCTAACGTTCCGTCGAACCCGTTCCCACTGGTTTCATTCGTGTGTGTGTGTGTTCTTGTTAGGTGGACTGGCTGACTGAAAAGATGAGGGAGGCCAATTTCACAGTGTCCTCTATGCATGGAGACATGCCACAGAAAGAGAGAGAGTCCATCATGAAGGAGTTCCGATCTGGAGCCAGGTAATGAACTAGTTACTTTTTTCAAATCCCTTTGAAAATTGTCCAACAGCAGGTCCTGATCTCAGAGTCAGGTTGGGAAAATCTAGTGGAAATCCTTCTCAGAAGAGACATCACTGTACTTGGAAATTTAGTTCTAAAGTGTATTTGTTTGTATAGGAGCTTATCCTTAGCGTGCGCTGTGTTAACGGTTCGGGTTTGTATGTTGTAGCCGGGTGCTGATCTCTACAGACGTGTGGGCCAGAGGACTGGATGTGCCACAGGTCTCTCTTATCATCAACTATGACTTGCCCAACAACAGAGAGTTGTACATCCACAGGTATGAATGTGTTTCTCACACAGGTGATTCCACAGAGCATCCCGATTATTACTGTTATTTGTTGCAAATAAACTTGGATCTCTCGTCACTTGATTACCCATTTGCCGTATTTTATAGAAAATGAAAGATTCTTCTGTAGTCGTTTGTGTTATTATTTAGTAGTCCGTTGATGTTGCAGAATATAGGATGTAACCTTACAGCTTTCACAACAGTTTATGATGAGATGAGGAAAAAACCAGTCTCTGTTGAGTAAGCCTGGGTTAAAGATCAATATTAATATCAATATTAGCCATTATACACTTCTCACAAAAAAGTAGGGCTTATTTCATTTTGATGTATCCCCTAATTTTTGTGAGCACTATATTTATAATTAAAAATAATCTTTATGTATAATATTATGTACTGTGCTGACTTGGTGTTTGAGGTACTGGACTATGAGTTCTTGAGCAAGGTCCTTAACCCACAATTGCTTGGATTTGATTAGTTCTCTGGATAAGGGCTTCTGCTAAATATAAATGCAGTCGAATCCGGTTAATGGAACCACATTGGGACGCGACCATTTTGCTCGACTTGGCTTCTTTTTCTTATTCGCTTCTCACGTTTTTTGGTCCGATTAAACGGAATTTTGGTCTGAATAAGCGAATAAAATTACACGTGTATATAATAGGATTTGTTTCTGTACTTTAGGATTCGGTCCGAATAAGCGGCTGCTCCCGTTAACCAGATTCGACTGTATTCCTGTACGCCCTTTAAAACCCATAATGGTCGACGCCCACAAAAATAAATCTACAATGGACCAGCAAGCGATCGGTAAAAGTAATTCTGGTTGGGACAAACAGCAAAAGAAGAAATCCCGTTCAAACCTCGAAGGGTTCACGCCGAACTTCTGCCTGAAGACGAAGACGCGGTGCGTTTTTTTTATTCGATTTTATATCGGGGTCCGACTTTACGAACAGACCCACACTTGACGGCACGGGATTCGCCGGGATTCGAGAGGAACGACAGTGTGCTTGTATCTTAGAATGACCTGGAGTTCTGGGGTGTATTAAGGAAAAATAAAATAGCAAAAACAGGTGCGACGGTTTCTTTTCTGAGTCTTGCCGTTGGTTTAGCAGGTCTTCGGTCCTCTGTGACTGGCAAGCAAACTGGAATCGAGGACCCAGTATGGACTGTCCTGTTTAATCCTGACCATGTCGTGCCATGTGTGAACACGGTTAATTCTATCCTCATGGGTCCGTGCTTGACGTACGGCTCCGCTCTCCTTCGGTTAAATCGGTGCATCCAGCGCTCCAGACTATCATCTGCCCACTGACGAATGCAGGTCCTATTTAGAACTGGCAGCCACCATTTACGGGCCACTTTGGCAAGAATACCTTCGGTTTCATCTAATATAAAAAGTGTGTGTTATGCAGGCTGTATTCATAGCAGATCTCCCTCCAGACATGCATTTTATTCACTCAGCATGACCTTTCTTCCACCTGTAATCTCACCGACGGAGCTACGATTTGAGGTGTTTTTTTTAACACTCTACTTTTTCCCACCTCTCGGGAGGCCAATTATGGAGAAATCAGTTGATGTAAACCAACCCTATCAAAAAGCAACAACGATGGGATGGAGGACGAAGAGACGGCGAAGAAGGAAGGAGAGAAAACGGATTCGGATGTGGGGTTTTAGTTAGGATGTCCCTTCTAAACATCCATTCGCTCGTACCTACAGATCGAGCCCAGGCATTAGTGAGGGAACGTTTATTTATTTATTTATTTATTATTATCCGAAATAATTGCGTTATCCCTCTAAATCTTCTCGGGCGGATCCCAAAAGCTCCGTCTGACTTCAGCGGAGTGACGCCCGGGTCGATTCATAAGAGCTTTGCTCACCGACCTAAACGTAGCAGCTTGGCAGAGGTGGGATTTGAACCCTGGTCCACTGCTGGGCCACCACCGTCCCAAGTGAGGATTTAGTGTTCAGGATGAAGTGGACTTTTCTATCTCTCGAAGATAAGCTCTAGGGTTTATAGAAGTCAGCATTGTGAATCGAATCGAATTGTTTTCAGGGAGGTTTTTTTTCCTTGCCACTGTCGCTCTAGGCTCGCTCAACTTGGGATCGGCCTTTTAAGATCATATAAGATTGTAAAGCTGCTTTGAGACGGTGCTCCGTTGTAAAAAGCGCTACAGGAATAGATTAGACTTAAAAACTAAAAGTACGAAGCTAAGACCGGACGCCACAGCCAGTCTCTTCTGCTATCTGAGGGTTTAAGAGTGAAGCGAAGGAATCTGCAAAGCACCCGTTAACCCTAAACCCTAAACGTGCGAGCGAGGGATGTAAATAGCAGTCAAGCGTTGATGAGTTTGGAGTACTGGGGAGCAGACGGCTCAGTAAACTCAGAAAAAGATTGGCGTCCGCATAGGGATTCGTCCCGGACGAGAGAGGGAGAGAAACTCATAAAAATCTCTGTTTAATAATTCAAGAGGCAAATATTATATTACTGGACTTTGTTTATAAATCGGTCATCACCCATGCCTGTGTCTTTTGCCTGGGGGGGACGGAGGATCTCGAGGATGAATTAAGCCGGAAGCGAGCCACATATTGGTGATGGGAGAGGGAGATGGAGATGGAGGGGGACGCCTGACGCTCCTCTAACGTCTCTAGTGGTTCAATTTTGGATATTTTATAGAACATCTGGTGGCTGAATATCGGGAATGAGATGCCTTTGATATTCATAGGTGGCACAGATTGGGTTCAGCTCACATCCGAAGCACCGCAGTGGAAGGACGGGATAAAAACTGTATTTATTTATTTTTTAAATAGAAGCCGTTCCCGTGCCGCGCAGCGCTTCGGTTCTGCGTAGAAAAATGGATTTTGGGCGTCGGCGTGAACGTGTAGCCGTCCGTATTTTCCCGTGTGTAATTCCGTTTGTTGTGAGCTCCTCCGAGACTTAACAAATGTTGACTCGGTGCTTTATGGATGCGCCGTGAAAGCCTGTTTGATAGGAAATGTGAATTTTCTTCCCTTATTCACGCTGCGCCGCGCCTCTGATGGAGTTCGGCCCTGCGAAAGTCACGAGGCCGAAAACGCAGGACGGGATTTCCCATTATGTTTGACACCTTTTACATATGGCAGCCCGTGCCGCGCCCGCAGATGATGCATCGTACCGCGAGCATACCGACTAAGCGCGGCGCTAACCTTGGCGTCCGTGCATTACCCCCGCCGACGGCTTAACGAACTCCTTGCTTTTATTTACGACCCTTTTGTAGCGCGGAGAAATGAACACAATTACCCTGGGTCATTTAATCTGAGCATAAATACTCGATCATTTTTTGCTTGTCCTTTCTGCCTCAACCCGTGGAAACGGGCAGCGTCGTTCCCAGATTAAACGACCCTCGCCTAATCCTCCGCCGTGTTTCTGCATCGTTTCCCGTGAGCTCCAGAACCATCTCCAGCCTTTGGTGCTGTCAGCCGGCTGTGACGAATGAGCCCTGATCTGGTTTCAATCTCCAGAATCAGCGGTTCAGCAGTATCAGCAGGGGGGGGGGTTCCAGTCAGGTGCTTCCAGTTTGGTTAATTATCGCCTTAGTGGAGCTCTCTCACTAATTGCTCCAGTGTTTGTGTGAGCTGAATTTAACGAGTGCAACACTAAAGGTCATTCTTGTTGTAAACAAATTGCACAGAACACGAACAGGGAGATGCCGGCGCACAATTAAATCCCTAACCTATTTTTAAAGAGCCGTCAAATCGAACGTGAAAAGTTGGTCTCGCCGGAAGGCCAATTTATTTCAATAGAAAAGGACACAGGAGCGAAAGAACAGGATTTCACTTCTGCTAGGGCTTCCTTTCTTGTCTTACAGCGGAGTTCATCCAGCTGAACTTTAAACCTGTGAATTGGATCGTCCCGGGAGCAGAATTCATTAGAAAGCAAGAGTTTGATGCTTGGAAATAACTGGTCAGTGTCAACCGCAACAGAATTCGCTTCGGTATTTACATACTGAGGCTCACAGGGGCACCCTTTTATTTCTGAAACGAAAGGGGGAAAATCTTTTAGGCGATGTCCGGAACGTGGCCGCCATCTTGAAAGCTGGCGTATCGCATCAAGCGTAAGTTTTTCCAGTGATAAGGCGGTAGGATCTCGAAAGAAGACCGGGATCGGTCAGAAATCGGTTGGGGGCCGATCAGGTTTTCCATATCTTGTGTGGCTCAAAAGTTACCAACACAGAACGATCTAAACTTTTGTCTCTTGAGATCAAAGACCTTAGTGTGATTTCTCTTGGCTGTGTCACCTTCTCGCTCTTCCTTTTCTAGCTGTTCTTCTATAGTTAGTGCTGCCGGAGTCCCGTGCCGCACTTATAACACTTAATAGACTCTAAAACTAAAACTAACTACATATTCTCTTTTTCTTCATTTTTTTTTCTTTCATTTTCTGGTACAAGTTCCAGCACTCACACCAGGATGTTCCCTCTCTTCCAAAATCTGTCTCGGCTCCACCCAGGCTGTTCGCCCCTCCCTTCCCAACACGCACGCTTAGGGAGTTTTTCCTTGTCACTGCCGCCCTAGTGGTGCTCACTTTGGGATTTACAATAACAGACGATAATGTAAAAGTGCTCCGTTGTGAAAAGCGCTATAGGTCTTGCTGTATTTCCCCATCGCCCGGGGCAGCTTGCAGCCCAGAACTGAACTTTGGATTGTTTTTTTGTAAATCATCCTTTCATCTTCTAAAGGATTTAATTACGTGCTACCACGCTGTCGTTTTGGACGGGCAGTTCCTCCGCCCGATGTTTGTCGATTTTGCGCTTAATCTAGGTCTGTATTTCACTTAGGACGCCTCGATACGAAATGATTAGTGAAACACACAGAGTGGTTTTGTGGGCGTTTCCCCTGATCGTCCAGAAAGACTAAGAGCGTTAAAAGCTTAAGTTTAAGGAAGCCTAATGGATGTATGAGAATGCAACGCGACCGCCAAATGGGCCGTCAGTGTTCAAGATGGAAAAAGTTGCCAAATGTAGAGCAAGCAGCCGTCAAAGGCAGTCCGACGGTCGCCGCCTAAAGCCTCTCTAACGGCTCCCAAAAGGTTCGTTTCTTTACCGCTTAATTTCCTGATGGCCTGTTGATGAAAATCAGAAGGACTTTCGGCGTTAGCGGTGCGTCACGTTATTAGGAGCTGCTCATGAAAGGCTTCTGCCGTGTTGACAGGCCTTTTCAGGGAAAAGCAGCTCAGAAAGTACATTCATTTATATTTTTATTTATGTGTGCATTAAATACTAGGAGATGAGTGCCGATGTCTTAAATATGAACGCTATACAAATAAACATGTTATATAGAATATAGATACGAGCATAAACATGCACGGAAGGAGGTTTTATTATAGAAAAAGGACCTTTAAAAGCAGTCAGTTGTCAATTGCCACTATTTTGCAAGCGTTTATGTTTTTGCTAAATAAGCCAAACGATGATGGCCCGTGCCCTCCGATGGCCGTCTGAGGAACGTGGGAACACTTATCCTACCCCCCCTCCGGTCTATAGGGTGTTGTGGATTGATATAGCTCCGGATATGTGCATGGGTGTGTGTGTGTGTGTGAGAGAGCGTGTGAGAGTGAGTATGACAAGGGAAAGCGCGAGTATTAGATGCATGCGCTAGCATTATCGTTACTGGAGGGCACGGGCAGAATGAAGGGTGAGCAGAGCAGGCTTTGTGAAACATCAGAGCGGCCGTCGGGGAGATTGAAGCAGGTGCGACGCTCTATTAGGTCCTGAGGGGAACAACGCTTTGATGTGCTCAAAAGGAACCATCGTCGGCTGTAAACGTGTCTCTCTATTGTCTTTTTTTTCCCCCTCCGAGAGCGAATCAATCACGGTACAGTCCACTCTGCGGGTGGCTTCTTAAGATTCAGGTCAGATCCCTATTAATGGAAGAGTGTGCCTTTTGAAGAAAGCCTATCGATCAAATGAGGACCGAAGAGATTTAACACAATGCGCAGGGTTCGAGTGCCAGAAGTGAGTCATTGGTAAATTCCAATTTTAGGAAAGCGATGCGTCATGGCGTCTTTTATTAACCGAGCTTCCATGCAAATCCTTTCGGGGGTTCTTAATGTACGGGTGTCACGCGTGCAGATTTGTCAGCGGCTGGCAACCAGCCCTGCAGCGGCTTCAGACCAAAGAGGACGCAATCGCCGCCCCCAGGAGGATGTTCGGCCGCGTATAAATAAACAAACGACGCTCATGACACCAAACGGCGCCGCGCTAATGGCCGAACGTCCCGGCTCTCGGGAGCGTACCTCAAAGCACATTTTAAGGATTTGAATTCAAATTTAGATTGACTTTCAGCTGGCGTACTTTCCGCAGATCAAGCAGAAGAAAACATCATAGCAGGGCCGTTGTTTGGAGTAAGCCCTCAGGGCCGATGCGTTTCATTAGCACGCTGTTATATTTCTCAGATGAAAAGGTGGGTAAAACACAGACACTGCTGTTTACGTCTTTGGCCGTCTTTTAGGTATTTGGTGTTGTTTTTTTTCTTCCCCTGCTCCCGCTTACACAGCTGAAACAGACAGATCAAGGAGGTTTGAGCTACGTAATGGAAGCAGACCACGAGATCGAAATCACATCATTAGTTTCCCAGTTTCATCTGTTCCCAAATTTCCGTTCTGCCTTGGTGTCGGGGAGCAGGTCGTGAAAACGCTTCAGGCCGTCCAAACTCGCCCGGCATAATTAATACGGTCTTACAATCCAGCAGTTGTGGGTTAAGGGTCTTGCTCAGGGACCCAGCTGTGACAGAGGTGGGATTTGAACCCTGGACCTTCTGGTCTACAGTCCCGCATCCAGCTCAGAGCGTCCAGAGTGAAAATGTACTGTAAAATACTGTAAAAAAAAAACGGTCTTAATAACCATAAGGTTCACAGTTCTACAGTACTTTGATGGTCGTTTTCTTGATGGCCAGCTTGCCAGTGCAACATCTAGGGGGACTCTCCACGTCACAGATAGCTTCTACTCGTGGTGCAAAGACGCCCAGACAAAACGCACTGCCCCTGCAGGTAAATGTGTCGCGTTTCGTTATTTTTCCAGACTATATTCAGCCTTCCTGAAACGTCTTGACTCTCTGAATCGTTTTATTTTTTCTGCTTCTGAGGCTTTTCCATTCCACGTGTTCCCTTGTGCTTTCGCGACGCCACGGTTACGCCTTAAAACTCAAAACTTAGAACACCCGTCTCTAACGTATGAAAAAAATGACGCTTTGATCCGAAAGCACGGCTCCTGAACTTGCATTGAAAGCTCTTATTTTCTCCTAAACGCCAAGTATCTGGAAGGATCTCGAACGTTTTGGCTGAGGCCTTCTCCTAACGATGCCGGTTCGGAAGGAAAATATCGTAGCTCTGGAGAAAGCCTTCGCCGCGAGAGCGCACCTCTGCCTTCTGCGTTACGCCGCCGTCCGTTCCGTTTACACGACACGCTGCGTGAAGCAACACAAATTTTCCTCGGAAGTAGATTAAATGCAGCCCGGCGTTACAAAGAAGGCAGAAAGTAGAACAAGAAGCTGTTCATAGTCCTCCACGGCTTTGAAAGCGTCCAGAGAAAAAGGGAGGGACCATTTTAATTTCCGAGCTGCTTCCAAACAAGATCTTCTTCTGGTTACACCAAAATCTTCGGTTTGGGGAAAAAAAAACAAAACAAACAAACACCCAAAATCACCCGTTTATCCATCTACCCTCCAGCCAACATTTGCAACTTTTGCGAGTAAAGCAGCACGTATTTTGTAATATTTTATTTTTCCAACACCAGATTTATACCGGATGGACGGATATGCAAAAAAAAAAAAACCCCAAACAAACCCCAATAATAAATATGTCATGGGTTTAATAGAAACTGGCTCGTGATTAAAGCAACAAGCGCTGACCCTGCCTGGAGTCGAACCGTAACTAGAAACAACATACCAGATGGCTTGTAGGATTTCTTGTGAATTAACAGTTTGACTATTTTGGGAATCAGTTTCATCTCTCGGAAAACAAACGAAAGCTGACTTCGTCCTGCACCTCATTTTCAATTTCCTTGAGAGGGATCACAGCCGAAGATGCAACTCGCACGGACACGCGATGTTCCGCCACAGGCGTCCATGTTCGAGTCATTAACAGGTGTCCCTCCCTCGATCTCCATGCCACGGACAAGGACAAAGCCGAGTCAGGAAACGTCCAGGAACGCTGACGCAGGTTCAGTCCTTATCAGTCACTGGATTATTCAGCATTCATCAGGCGCACTCACACGAGGGTATACTTTAGAGACGCCACGTAACCTTGTGCTTTTGAAGGAACCCCAAAGGTCACGAACAACATGGGGAGAACATGCAGACTCCACACGGGCAAAATATCGAGCTGGGGTTCTCTGATAAACGATAAAAAAGATGGAAAAAGTGCACGATGCTGCATCGCGTACAATGCTACTGCATCTTTTGGACACCAGAGGGCGTGCTCCCAGGCGCACGAAACGCCTCATTTCTTTCGATAGTTGCAGCAGGCTAAAGATTCGTTTTTTGTTGAATTTTTCAAATAAGGAACGTTTTATTGACAATTTAAAATCTCTAGTTTCTAGTCCTTTTTTGTATGGTTTGTTTGGACTTTTTTTTTACAGCGCTTTTTACAAGAGCACCGTCTCAGAGCAACTTTACAAACATCCCAACCCGCAAACCCACGGCGACAGTGGCAAGACAAAGCCAGAGGCTCAGAAAAGCGATCCAGGACGTTCATAAGAACAGAAAGGATTGGATTCGAGCGGTGCCCCCGATGCCGGGTCTCTGTGGATCGCAGAGGTCCTGCTCTCTTCAGTCATTAGTAAGTTCTGTATCAAAGGCCTGTCAGCTCACAAGTGACTGCTACAAATATCAAGCACGCCGGATGAAACAGTTCATCACGTTTCATTGCTTTTGGAACGAGAGGACAGTGTGATTTATTATTTATGCTCGCCCAGCCACCCTATCCCTCTCCTTCCCTCTCCTCTGTGGAGCGTTCTAAAAATACGCCGCCCAACTGGGACTGGAGGAAGGACAACACCTATCCCCCGTACGCGCAAACGTGGGAAAGACAGACGGCGCTAGAGCCGAGACCTGACAGCTTTCGATGAGTGGAGCTCGAACATGCATGTGCATTCCTGCTTCACAGCACCCTGGGACCTCCAGGTAAGGGACCTGAGTCCTCTGGTGCAAACTTGGGCGTCAGAGCGTTAAAAACGGCGGGTAATAGCATTGGTTAACAGGATCAGCTTTTCTTTTTTTTTTTTTTACCTCGTCAGCAGGCGTCCATCCAAGTCACTTCATTCCTCGGCCCTTTTTGATATATTCGGACCCAACTGACCCGGCCCTGAGTGCTCGAGAAAGTCCGCCGACTCAAAAAGGAGAAACCAGAACCAGAGTCAAGGAGATCCGAATCGAATAAGAAAAGCCTTGCAGGTGCTGCAACGATGAACATTTCTTTTTATTTAATATTTTTGTTCGCGTTTTCACGTTAAGCCCCACCCCGTCCTTTCAGACGTACGTGTAAGTCAGTGAAACGTGAAAAATACTTCCCTTTTACTGCACATGAACAATGACTTCGGGCTCTGCGCTCCCTTATTTTTAGCTATAAGATTGCGCCGTCTCGAGGCAGCACGCCAAACATCCAGACCCACAGCCCTGAAAAAAAACGAGCCTGGGACGGCGGTGGCCAGGCAAAACCCGTCTGAACGTGATTTGGAAGAAACCTTGGAAGTGGCAAAGCTCAAAACCTCCACAGGCATCCTCGATGCTAGTTCTGAAGTACGTAAGAGGCACGTTCTAAGAGTTTTACGAAAGGAATAGAGCCTGGTAAGCTGGAGAATATAATAAATAAATACAAGCATTTCGTGTGTTTTTTTTTTGTTTTGTGGCTTGGCATGGTCAGTCAGCAGGGCAGAAAACAGAACGTGTAGTTAGCGATGTAAAGAACACCTTTGGGTTTTGGACACCCGGCCCAGCACCTGGCATTCTACCGGACCATAGGGCACGGGTGGGCAGAACAGTGGCGGAATCAGGTTGGATTGCACCTGTTAAGCGCTTTTGCTCTGCGCTCTGTTTTATATGTAGGGGGAAAAAAGAGAGAGGTTTGTCATAATTGTTTCACACCGGTGGGCGGTGATTTATTTCCAGAGCTTTTAATTCAGAGGCTCTGGCTGGCTGGCAGTAATAAGCTGCTGTAACCGTACAGGACAAGGTTACCTTGTGTGAATGCTTATCATGGAGCGAGAAGCCCGGCAGGATGAGGCAACGCTGAATTTTATTATCATTCAGATGAGAACATATAGAGACCTGCTCTCAGATTGGGCCAAAATAATAGGAGCCATTTATCTTGCTCGCGCCGACCTTTCATCTCCCGTTCATGTCTTATTGGGGATTAGAGGGGCATGCATCATCATCCCGGCGTAATTAAAAAATTAGAAGCGTTTGCATGCGGGTATGCAGTCGATTCGGATAAAAGATGGATGAAGGCGCGCCCGGCGTAGGTGTCCTGCAGGTGGTTTATGATCCAAGCGTCTCTTTTCTCGCTCAGATGATTTAGGATGCCTTTGTCGTATTCCCTCCCTGCTGCTTTCGCTCTAGAACCCGAGCGACCCGGGTGTCGGGGAGTGACAGTTACCCTTATCAGGCTTGCTTAGCCGTTTACGCGGTGCTTTTTAAAGCCTAACCTAATCACGTCACGAAGCACGCCGCGTTCGTGCATGGCGGATTAGATCCTATGCGGGCTGTGTTGTTCCCGAAACGCTTCCGCTCGGCTCTTTGATTGATGAGCCCGATGAGAGTGTCCAGGTGGGCGGCTGTGTGACCGGGGTGTGAATGGCAGCGGTAATTGTGCGGCGTTTGCAGACCAGGAGGGGCAGTGTGATCCGTTCGTGCTGTTGCCGCCTCGGAAGCACGCGCTCGATTTTCCGAATGGAAAGGTGTGGGCAGGCTCAGTTCAGAGACCTCCCGAAAAAATCAACCAACCGTCCGGAGAGGTGGCCGCTCACCTCAGTGTTTGTGAGCAGCGTCTATCGGTGTACGGACGTACAGAAGTGTAGCAGTTTAACCAAAACAGGCAGCTCCAATCTAAAAAAACAAAAAAAGCTTTTTGCAGTGCCCTAGTGAGCAGATCCAGTGCGTTTAAGGGATCAAAACTAGAGCAGATTTTCCATTTTTCCACTCCAGGGAAGGAGCAGTCATCCTGGGCCGTGGAAGTGTGGTCAGAAAAGAGGTTTCGCCCCACAAAATGCCCCACAGTCTTGTAAAACTGTATTAGATATGTCGATTCCCCGCCACATGCAATGCAAGGACCCCTAGACTCGACATGCCCTGACCCAGGGACTCTGGGGACTTGGACTAGAGAGAGAGGGAATCCGCAAAAGTGTTTTAGAAAGTGTTTTTCTGCTTAAAAAAAAAAAAAAAGCAGAAATATCTTCCTAAGAAGATGCGTCTTTATTTTATTTAAATCTCAGAATCTATTGTTTTTAACCCGTGTCCAACCCTAATTCTGCACCCAAATCTTGTCTTTTCTGTTTCTCTGTGTGTTCTCCTTGTTCATATGTTCTATGTTTTGAAAGGCAAGACGTAAGACACAAGGTAAAGAGACCCTTTTTAAAGAGTCGAAGCATTCATCGGACATTCTTTCATGGTTTTGCTTTGAAGCTGAATCGAACTGAAATCGAAATCCCAGGGGTAAAATTGGTTTACGTATAAATTATTTAATTTCAGACAGTTCATTATGTCTGTATGGATGCATGACCCGTGTGTGTGTGTGTGTGAGACACTTCTCTTAATTGCAGCACAGTGCTTAAATGTTTTGGAACATGTCTCTATCTGTTGAGAGGTGAGGCCACCTGTGCGGGATGAGCAGATGATGATGAATGTGTGAGCGTTCCCGTCGATGTTGCCTAATGAGTACACTCTGGGTAACCCTCCTGTTTCATCAGCCCTGATAGAACGGCGCCGTTCCCTCCAAAAGCCCTCTCGAACACTAATTGATCTGCTAAAGCCTCGCCAGGAGCTGCTTGTAGCCGGCTCGTTTGCACCGTCATTCGTCTCAATCCGTCACTTCTTATTTATTGGTTGATTTAGGCAAGAGTTTCAGGGACGACACCAGCTCCCTCGTTCCAGCCCACGCACGTTTCCTCTCGCAAGGTGCAAGGTCCGTCCGGCCGAACGCTCATCGAGGCCGCCGCTGACGCCCTGGAAGCCCTTCACCCACGTCTCGGTCATTTTCAACCGGAGGTTTGTTGCCCCCGACCCCACGTTCATGGCCCTGCTTGCGAAAAAAACGCCCGGGTGAAGTAAACGAAGGCGCCAAACGAGGGTACCCACCGCCACGCTAATGAAGGTGATGGATGGCGCGGCTCGGAGACGAACGGGGACAATCGCGTTTGGCACACGTTCATTTTGCCCGTTCTTCTCCCCTGCCTGTCGCCGCCGCGTCGTTATTATTAAGAGCTCGAAACATGAAAGTGACGTGAGAGAGATGGATGAACGGCGAGACGTTCTTATTTCTGTAATAAACGCCCCTGATATAGCGAGGACACACACACATCCTTCATGACTTACTTCAGAACGTTGCAGTAATTGCATGGACATGCGACGAATACAGCTAAAGCACACTCGGTGCCAGAAAGACGGACAGAAAACTCACCAAGCCGTCGCTTCTTATGATTGGGTGGAAACTGCAGAACTGAAGGGGGCGGGGATTGGGGGCGGGCTGGGGCTCTAGGACACAGGGCAGGTACAGGATGAGAGACGGTTGGGGTTCTCTATGGTATCCTGTGGCACGTTTGCCCGCAGATCATAAAGTTGGTCCTGTACATCCTGCACTGGTCCCATAAGCGCTCGATTGGTGATGGACCTGGCAACCGGGCAGGCCAAGGGAATGCACCCAGATCTCTCTTTTTTTATTTTTTTTTTGCCGTTTCACCTTTGACTCACGGTGAGCAGGAGCTCTTGTTGCTAAACTGCCCGATTTGTACTAAATATAACGAGCAAACGGCAGCAGCTCAGACCGTGCAATGTGCAAGCTGGGTTGCATTAGCTTAAAATAAACAGCTGCTTATTCCTCGGGCTGTTTGTAACGGCAGAAATGGGTGTAAAAAAAAATACACCCAAAAATAGGCGTTCGTTTTTTCTGAGAGAGAGAGAGAGAGAGAGAGAGAGAGAGAGAGATTCCCGCTGGAAGGAGTCATCAGAAGATGGCACACTGCGGGCATCAAGGGGTGCACATGGTCAGCAACAATAACAGGGTAGGCTGCGGGCTTTAGTTGATGCCCAGATGCCATTCCATGACCAACACCAGCCTGAAGCTAGGCAGGATGGATCCCTGCTCTCGTTTACAAATCCAGACACGACCAGATCAGAAATCGAGACTCATCAGACCAGGAGATCCTCTTCTGTCCAGATTTGGTGTGGTGTCCTGCTTCTGTAGCCCACCTGCTTCAGGATTCAAGCGTGTTGTTTATCTGCTCAGCTCAAACCGGTCTGGAGAACCAGGACTGCTCTCGCGGGCTATTTTCTTTTTTTCGGACCCTTCCCTGAACCCTAGACCCGGTGCTGTGTTTGAAAATCCCACTCGGTCAACTTTAGACGTCCTGAAACGCTCAGCACCGACGACCGTGCCACGTTCAGAGTCACTTCAATCGCCTTTCTTCCCCGTCCTGCTTCCCCGTTTGCAGCTCGATGCCCAAAGGCACCGACTTGCTTGCTTGCTTGCGGTTCAGCAATGTTATTTAGTGCCGTAAATAGTATCAGTCGGCGGATCCCGAAGTTCTTAACCCCCAAACTTCTTGAGGTCCAAAACTTCAGACCTGCATGAGGTTCCTTGCTTCCGTAGGCTTGGGTAATCAGCGGGTGCGTTCGCAGGTTTTCGCCTCCCAGCGCAAGACGCGATCGCGATGCGGTGAGACGTCGGTTTGAACTTGATCAAGTCGTTGTGATCAGTGGACCAAACGAGAGATTGCTTCACGCGGCGTGAGCGTCCGATGATTAGATTTTTTCGGGGGTCTCGTAATTGGTTACGAATCACGCAGGTGGGCGCCATCTCCGACAACCTTTCCTCAAATGAGTTCATTTCATCACAGCGGCACGGCTGAAGCTCCTGTCGGTTCCTCGCTCCTTTCATACATCACTCCCTGGCTCCTCCGGGCTCTCAGGAACCGATTTTTGACGGCGGCGCGAGAGGAGGGAAAAGAACAGGCGCCGTACGGAAAGTTTAATCTCCGGTTCACAGCGGAACGAAAACATTTAAGGTGGATGTTAATTACATCAAGTAAGGTGGATTAATACTGACCGTCATGCTTTGTTTTAAAGCTCTTTCGTGTATTGGATGTGTGTGTGTGTGTGTGTGTGTGTGGGGGGGGGGTGGTTTTCTTCACACGGTGGCACAAAACCTTTGAATGAAAGCAATTCCATTTTGTACGTCTCATACTTACAATATAACAGAACTGTGCAGTCTGACACTTCATCCCAACACCCACCTGTCCTAGTTATGAAAAAATGCAAACGCTTTATTATACTTCATCCTACTTATGGAACTCAAAGCTGTCGATGATTGAAAAAAAAAAAAAAAAAGGCCTGGCTGCAAAGATCATCCATTTATCCGGTACGCTGGCAAATAATGGACATGAATCACTTGACAATTCAATAAAAATCTTTATTCTCTAATCTGTTACTGACAGAGGACTTTAATCCGCCTTGTCTTCCTCTTCACACTTACCAGCTGCGGTTTATTAGTTCGTCACGTCGTCCGGGTTCCTCTCTCGTGCTCTGAGGATGTTTTTCCTTGCCACCGCCTCCCCTGACCGCTCATCCGAGGTCTAGCCTGGGCGTTCGTAAAGCCGCTTTGAGAAAGTGCCTGCTGTAAACGAAAGTGCCGCACAAATAAATTGAACACGAACTCTGTTTGTCGTTTGAATTAAGATTGCTTTTGAAAGGGAACACGGCTGTGTGCTGGTGTGCAGATAACGTGCTGAAAATGCTGAAGTGTCCCCGAAAATGAAAAGGTTAGATGCAGACCCTTGATTTGGCAGCGCACCGTGCCATTTACAATTCATCTGGTTCTATTAGCGCACCGCCTTCAGAGGCTTCCCCATAACGGAGGGAGAAGGTGCGCTGGAGATCCTCAGCTCGCCGTGGTGCTCCTCACAACGTCTGGACCTGCTTCCTAATATCGCTGTTATGCGTTATAGATTGTTATTACATTCGTATTTCGTTTCTATGTACAGGAATGGCTTTTTATTTCGCTTTAAATACTCGTGCTTTTCTAGTCTGTATCTCAACTTCTGTAATCATCTGAGATTTTCTTTCTGCTTCTTGTACAAACTCAGGATCGTTTGTACAGATGCAGTCTCTGTTTCTACAGTCTCTCTCGGTCTCTCTCTCTCTCTGTCTCTCTCTCTCTCTGTCTCTCTGTCTCTCTCTCTGTCTCTCTCTCTCTCTCTGTCTCTCTTTCTCTCTCTCTGTCTCTCTCTCTCTCTCTCTCTCTGTCTCTCTCTCCAGCCGTGTCTGCATGAGACACCAGACCAGGAGACTCGAACCCGGGTTCCTGCAGAGATGCACTAGCGACACCAAATGTCCAGCCCAGATCTGGAGGAACCTCGGAACATCTGAGGTAAAGCCAATTACTTTTTGCGCCCTCTTAGTCCAGCTCAGGGGTCTATTCAGCAGCACAGGGTGCAAGGCAAGAACCAACCCTGAACAGGATGCCAGTCTGACACAGGGCACATAACCCCGCCCCTCTCCCCCGCGTCCACACACAAACACCGGGACACTTCAGGTCTCCAAATCTCATCACTCAGTCATTCTAAACATTTCAGTTCTTGTTTTATTTGTTTTATTTCTCTTTAAATCATTTAATTAATTTAGCGTACTTTTTGCCTTTAATTTATTCTGTTTGACTGCGTTGTATTTTGTTTTGTTTTGTTTTGTTTTATGTCCCTTCACTTAAATCTTTTAATATATATTTTAATATATCTTTTATTTCACTTCAGTATATTTTCACTGAATGTTCGCTCTGTTTTTATTCACGATTTATTTTCGGTTTCCTCTGCAGATGAATTTGAGCGTAATTTGGAAATTTAAATTGCGTTTTATCTTATTTGAATATTTTATTACTTGTTTTATATTCAATTACATGTTTTGTTCTGTCAACTTTAATTGTTTGTTTGTTTTATTTTAATGTATTTATTTACTTATTTTACTGCCAGTGACAGGTTTTAGTTAACGTTCATTTAATTTAATTTGACTTTAATCGTTTGTGTTTTATTTTGTTCCGATTTGCTATTAATCATTTATTTCCATTTCTATGGTTTATTTTGCAGGTGACTAAAGTTCTATTTTAATTTTTATAAAATTTATTTTAGTAGTATTGTAATTTATTTGAATTTATTTAGTCATATTTTGCAATAAGATAATCCATTTACTATCGTTCCCTTTTACTGTTTTTGTTTTTTATTTATATAAATATATATGTACATGTTTATTTTTTTATTGTGCTGCAAGTTTTAATCACAATAAAGTAAATAAATGTTTAGTTTTGGGTTTTATTTTATTTTACTATTATTTACTATCGTTACAGTTCAATTATTAAATTAAGTATTTTAATACTATTTAATTAGATCTTACATTGTGTGAGGAACCCCAGCTCTTAAGGAGAACATACAAAATTCCCACAGTCAGGAGCCTGGCACGACTGGGACTCGAACCCAGGACTCTGGAGCTGTGAGGCAGCAGTGCTGATGAGATCCCACACGTTCAGCTAGGGGTACGAGCAACAACACTCTGAGCACCAAATAACGTGTGTGTGTGTGTGTGTGTGTGTGTGTATGAGTGTGTGTGTGTATGAGTGTGTGTGTGTGTGTGTGTATGTGTGTGTGTGTGTGTGTGTGTGTGTGTGTGTATGTGTGTGTGTGTGTGTGTGTATGTGTGTATGTGTGTATGTGTGTATGTGTGTGTGTATGTGTG
>JAUZST010075705.1:0-21201 GCA_034779995.1 Parotocinclus haroldoi | reverse complement strand
GGTTATAGGGTTAGTGTTGGGGGTTAGTATAAGGGGTTATAGGGTTAGTGTTGGGGGTTAGTATAAGGGGTTATAGGGTAAGTGTTGGGGGTTAGTATAAGGGGTTATAGGGTTAGTGTTGGGGGTTAGTATAAGGGGTTATAGGGTTAGTGTTGGGGGTTAGTATAAGGGGTTATAGGTTAAGGTTGGGGGTTAGTATAAGGGGTTATTGGGTTAGTGTTGGGGGTTAGTTTAAGTCTAATAATAATAATAAAAAATCTAGGGCTCTGTGTGTGGATGTTTTTTTTATTTTTTCTGCCCTAACCTTTGACCTGTACTATCCTGTTTTGCAGGTGGCACCGTTATGCTTGGGCCGAGCCGGAGCCTGCGTGGTTGCTGTCAAGCTGTGACTCCCAGCCTCCGGCCTCCCCTTGGTCTCCATGTACATAAACCTTGTACAGTAACTTTGTACAGTAACCTCATAGGGGATCAAGGAACTGCACCAAACTGGAAACTGGACCTCGTTATAAAGTTATGAATGAAACGATAATCATTATCTAATCATAACCTGAACATTCCGGTGGACTCGTGTTGGTCCCAGTCAAAAGCTTTGGCACCTCTGGGGGGGTTTTTTGGGGTCGTAAAATAAACTAACTTGACTCCGATCGACCTTTTTTTAATCCATTCATCGTCCAGATTGATCTTTTGTGCGTGTGCGTGTGTGTTTGTGTGTGTGTGTGTGTGTGTGTGTTATTAGTTATCAGGAGACGATGTGCGGAAACTTCCTCGGTCTCGGTTCCTCCCAAAGTTTTTCCTTGCTCAATTTGGGATTGGCCTTTTAAGATCGTATAAAAGTGTAAAGCTGCTTTGAGTCGATGAAAAGTAATGTTGACTTCAAAGCTAAGTCTACGATCGTTTTACTATTTCATCGTGATTTTTTTTGCGATCCAGCTACTCCCTCTAGTGGAATAAAATATTAACGCAAAAAAACCCTAAATTTAAAAAACGGTGCTCTGAATGTTTCGGTGCGTTATATTTCCATACATTTAGCTCATTGGCCGCAGGTTTAACTGCCTCCTCGTTCAGTGGGTCCAAGCTTTTAGAACTGACCCGCTTCTTACTGGCGGTGCGGACGCAAACCAAACACGTGTCCCAATACTTTTGATCAAAGGCGTCTGCGTGTTCCAGTACTTTTAGCCACATGTGGGTTTGTGCATTTGCATCAGTTACTTCCCGGGCAAATGAAATTTGAGCCTCGACATTAATCGCACATTATAAACTTGATCTTATATATCTTATAAGATAAGATGCACTGTCTGAATTTGCCCACTAGATGGAAGCAGCGCACTGCGTAGTCGGACCATAAAGCGGTACTCGTCTATTTATGAGTGTGGATGTATCGTTATATGCTTTTGTATGACTGTAAAATGTTACTCTTTGACTTTACACGTGACTCAGTTTGTGTTCTGACACACAAGTATTTTATTAAGGAAAGGGAACCGAACTGATTTCCTGAGCACGGGTTCTTGCTGTATCCTGTCTTGGCCGCTAGAGGGAAGCACATCGACATTTAGAAGCTGTACAAAGAGAAACCAATAGAGAGGATTTGAGGTACGGGGGTTGCTCTGGGGAGCACGGGGCGCCGTTCTAAGTCCTGGGTTGGACTTTGGACTTTGTTGTAGCGTCGAGGGATGATTATCGAAGCGGACTCCTCTCCCTCGGGGCCAGCCAACGGCGTCTTCATGTGACGCACCCAAAGTCGGAGACGTGTCTATTTCTATAGTGAAACATTGACTCGAAGCTTTAGAAATGAGTCTAACCTAAGCCCAAAAGCCCAAACCGAACAAGCCTAGGGTGACAGTGGAAAGGAAAAAAAACCTCTTAAGTGCTTGAAGAACGAGATATCCTTGGGTGACGTAGGTGCTGTGCGCGCACGGGTGTGCGTGTGTGTGTGTGTACACGCATGTGGCTAAAACACACCACGGGGGAGAGGGAGCTGTCGCTTCAGAGCGAGCACGCTCCATTTACCGGCCCTCCATCGCACCCGGTCCAACCACATTGAGGTTTACCTGAGGACTGATCCCGTCCTACAACGTCGTGTAACTCCAGCACACGCCTCTGTTCGTGGAAAACAAACCAGGGCCTCCAGTCATGCTCCAAAATCGAATGGGAAGCCCAGTGAGAAACGGCATCACCCATGCTTTTGGGCGCCCACAAACGTCATGGCCAGGGGCTCCACAGCTTTGTCGCCTGGGATTTGGTCCTTGACCCTGGAACTCGGACTCTTGCATGACATTTACCGGGTAGTCCTGTTTCCTCTCGCCTTCCAACGTTTTAGGTCAACTGGCCTCTCTAAATAAATGAATTCAGCAAATCTGCTGGAAACGGGTACCGGAGTCACCGGGTGCAGATCCCTGGAGAGACTTTTCGGCGTTTCTGAAAGCCCCTGCCATGGCCCGGCGACCTACCTGGGGTGTGCCCCTTGTGTGTGCACAACGGGTTAGGATCCAGACCCTCCAGCACGACTAGGGTGAGTATGGCTAAACCAGTATGCTTTGCTTTTCAAAACATTCACAAGTCGGTATTAATTTTTTTTCCCCTTCACCCATTTGGTCCTGGACAGACCTCAGGCCCTCCACCATCCAGCATAAAAAGCTGAACGAGCGATTTTCACGTACCGGACGCCGCTTAAGAGGAGAGGAGCGCCGCCCACGAGGCGTGCCGCCAGATGTCGATGCCCAACCCAAGAGGATCTAAGGTGAGTCCGATTGCAAACCTGGCAACCGCCGGCACGCAGCCGGAGTTGGAGAAAGTTTACGCGCGAAGAGCGCAGCGCGCGCCCCACGCACGATGGAGCGACGGCGCGAGGAGGACGAAGAGCGTGCGGCTCGCTCGCGCGTGGACGTTCGCGCGGCTCAGTAGGCGAAAGTGCGAATGGCGCGATGCTTCCGAACGGGACTCACCAAAACGGCACCGCGGCTCTGGACGACGCGCTCAACCGGCCGCCCTGGGTCACCATCACGCTCGGCTGCTTCCTCATCTTCACCATCGTGGTGGACATCCTGGGGAATCTTCTGGTCATTTTCTCCGTCTACCGCAACAAGAAACTTCGCAACGCAGGTCAGTGGGTTAAAAGGAAAACAAACAGACTTATCAGTTACTTTAGAACAGAGTCCAAAAAAAAAAAGGCGCTCTGGTTCGGACCTTCTTCGGGTTGGGTTCTGACTTTCTTTGCGCAGGCACCAAAGTTTTAGAGAACAGTCATAGCGTGTTTACACGGGCGCTGAGATGGCTGTTGGACTTTCAGAACGAGTCGCACCCAGAACTGGCCCACAACAAGGTCCTTGTCCTTGGGTCCTGGTAGTTAACGAGTCCAAAAGAACCGGTTTTTAGATCTTCGACCACAACGGCTTCCGCGTGGATCAGTCCCGTGGCCGTCGGTTGTTGAATCGCACCTTGCGGTCTTGATTACAGAAATGTCGCGAGGCGACGTGGAACACGAACTTCCCATTCTCATTTAGAACCCTCTCAAGGGCTAAATACTTACGAGCCCGGACAGTTCTCTGGTTCCTCGTTCGGCACCGCAGTTTTGCTCACGCCCTTTAACGGCCGTCACGCCGACTGTCCGTCGTTGAGTTCGCGTGATTATGCTCGCTCGGCTGTGGCACGTTCCCGCGCTCCTTCCTGAGGCGATTGTCTGGTTTTGGAAATGAATCTTATGTCACGTTCATGAGGCCACAAAAGCTTTTTAATGAGCTCCTTACTCCGTGACGGTCGCGGATTTAACCGGGACAGCGAATAAACGATCGTTTTGGACGGCCTTTCCAAAACGCAGCCTTTAAAACGTCACTAAAAGCTACACGGTTTTTTTTTTTTTTTAAAGTACGTTTAGTTTAGTTTGTCCGTCCTTTGTGTTGAAGTACAGGTATGTGCCGTTTAACGTCCGCATCACCTTCTGCCTTGTCTGAAACTCCTTGATAGAGGCCGGACACTGCCATGGCCGGATCGTTTTCCTTTAAACACAATGAACACAACAAACAAGACATACCTTGAAATGAACACCATATGAAAGCATTTCAGTGTCTTTTATAAAAACTAAAACTAAAACTCCTCCCCCACCAAAAAACCCCCCTGCGTTTCCTGTCTGTGTGTTCATTCTATGCCTATTTCTGTCATTCAGACGTGAACGGGATGTATGTAAGATACGTTTCTATCTCCTGCTATAATTCCTAAGACCCCGGTCAAAGTACTGAATCCTGTCATGGTAATAATAAAAATCCTACGTTTATACCAGCGATACTGTACCAGTGACGATATATTGGTGCAGCATCTGAAACGGCGTAGTTTAACAAACGAACAAGCCTACCTAGATAAGCGAGTCGCCATGGGAATTTGCAGTAACCGGGACACGTGTGTGTGACCCCACGTTAGAGTAGCGGCTCCCTGTCAATTCAGTGGGCGTGTCTACATGCCAAACGCCAAGAAAGCGGGTAAATAGTTTGTGTTAAAGGCGAACGATTCCATCGGCCCATTCAGAGCGCTTCACGAATGTTCGCTCTTGGGACTCAAAGTGCTCCCAACGTGAAGTGCTTACGCTGTACGGCGCCCCTGCTGGACGGCGGGGGCGAATCGACGTTCCCGAGGCCTTTATCTACAGCTCCTTCGTTACGGTGGTCACCTTGTCTTAATTAGGCATTTCCAAAGCAGTTCTGTCGAGCGTGACCCACTTTGCTCAAGCTCAGATCTTTCCTAGATCTCATTAAACGGGATCTAAAAAGCGACCTGACCTGGACAGCTCTTCTTTCTTTTTTCTTTTCTTTTCTTTTTTTTTTAATAACCACACAATCGTCCAACGTTCCGGTTTTACCAGAGCTTACAGCATGATGTATTAGCGCTGTGCATACAGAATCGTTTCAGTCAATCATAAGGTCAAAGAGGACAGTATGAAGCGTTATCAAGGGTTAAACGATGAAAAAAGGGGTGTCAGATTAAAGAAATGAATGCTCGAGGGACAGGAATAACCCATGTCAGTTAAATCAGAAAGAAATACCTTTGAATAGCTTTTTAAAAAGAAAATACCGGAATAAAAAGTTGTGGAACACATATATAAACGTGGAGTAAAATCTAGAAATGAATATAGAAATATTCGCGGAGCATAGTGTAAATAAATAATAAATACACTGATAAATAAAACAATAAATGTTATAATATTAGTGTAATTTATAATAATAATAATGATAATAATAGTAATAATGCTATTATTATTATAAATACATATTCAATAATAAATAAAATCATAATTAGTATAATATCTTAATGTCTAATAATAATATAATCAATAAATCTTAAACAATTCATATATTAAATAATGCATAATAGTATAATATTTTAATTTATAATAATAATAATAATAATAATATTATAAATATTAAATAATAAATACATATTCAGTAATAAATAAAATCATAATTAGTATAATATCTTAATGTATAATAATAATATAATCAATAAATATTAAATAATTCATACATTAAATAATGCATAATAGTATAATATTTTAATTTGTTATAATAATAATAATAATATCATAAATATTAAATAATAAATACACGAAATGAATAAAATAATAAGTTTTATAATATTAGTGTAATTTATAATAATAATAATAATAATAATAATAATAATGTTATTATTATAAATACATGTAAAATAATAAATAAAATAATAATTATGATAATAATATTTTAATGTATAATAACAATAATAATATAAATTAATATTAAATAACAAGTACATTAAATAATAATTAGTATAATATTTTAGTTTATAAAAATATGATTATTATAAATATTAAATAATAAATACATGAAATAAATAAAATAATAATTACATAATATTACTTTAGTTTATAATTCTATTGTTATTATTATGATTGTTATTAATAATAACAATCATAATAATAATGATGATAAAATAAATATTAAATGATAAATACATGAAATAAATAAAATAATAATGATATAATATTATTTTAGTTTACAATATTGTTTATATATATATTGTTATTATGAGTGTTATTAATAATAACAACACAAATAACTATGAAATAATAAATACATCAAATGAAACAATAAACAAAGTGTATAAAACCGTGAATAAATACTTCTGGAAGATCAGTCAGTAAATCCAGAAACCCTCACTGAACAGGAATGGCAAATAAATGAACACTACGACAGAAATAAAGGATAAATAAACGGGGCGTAAAAATCGAGAAAAGGAAGAAACGCCGAGGAATCCGTTAATTGGAAGAATTAATTCATACAGAAAACGCAGAAGGTAATCGGGTGGATAAGAAGCTCAGCTTAAAACTCCGATCCCGTAAAGGAAAATTAGTTTAAAATGAATAACATATTATTACTATTTAAATTAGTAGTAGAAAAAAATAATAATTCAAATTATAAAACAAAACTGATTATATAATGAGTCGTTAGAGGGAGGTCCTTGAAGGCACATCGTCTCCTAATGTCCAACCGATGGAGGGAGTTCCGGCACCGGTGGGATCTGCCGCCGCTGTTGGAGACCATCAGAGCGACGCCGAGCCGGAAGATCATCCAGGCGGGCGGTGCCGGAACCAGCACAGAACATCAGCTCTGAGGGAAAAGAGAAAATGTAGTTATTGCTGGGTTTGGAACAGCATGAGAACTCCGGCAGCACTACTATAGCAGCGTAACTAAAGGGAGGGAACCAGAATGATTTGGAGAGAGTCTGAATCTCTGACTAAAGCAGGAACTTTATTCCATAGCTGGGGGGGGCCAAATATGAGAAAGCTTTTCCCCCTGCACTGACTTTTTTAATTCTAGGTACTGAAAGATGTACTGCAGCTGCAGCGTGGCTTTGGGAAAAGGGCGTGGCCGCCGGGCAGAGAAACGGGCGTGTCCGCTCGCCGTGTCCATGCCCACCAAATTCCCACCGGGCGTCCTGATCTGATCTGATTTGATTTGTTTTGTGAAGGTCGTCACCGGTGGCCCCTCTGCCGGGTTCCTGGGCTCCGTCCCTCGGGTCCGGCTTGGCCGTCGGCCCGAATGCGTCGGCCTCGTTGCTTCAGGGCTCGGCTAAGGAGCGGCGCTCTGCTGCCGTGTTTTGGTGAAACCCAATGGCAGGGATAGCGTCCGTAGCATCCGTAGCGTTTGTCTGGCGGAAAAAAAAAACATGGCAAACCCATGATTAACCCTGTTATTGTTGGAAATGTCTGGTTCTGGCGATTGGCTCGGACTGTCCACCCGGGCCTCCGTGTTCACGAAATGGACCAGCTAACCCTGGGGAAAATAAAAATAAAAAATCCGGCTCTGCTTGTTCTGGAGGAAGCGAGGCTCCGGGCCAAAGTCATCAATGAAGCGATCACAGGACTAGACGTGTGACCTGCAGGCTCAGTGAGTGGCCTCAGCGCGGAGCTCGAGCCAGATAAGCCTCCAAACGTGTAAATGCGCTAACATGGGGTTAGTATCGTTATCAAGCCATGAACCATGTTCTATTCTGGGTCCTTACCCGAACCCTCAACCGAGACCAGAACCAATTCCTGACCCAATACAAGAACCATGTTCTATTCTGGGTCCTTACCCGAACCCTCAACCAAGACCAGAACCAATTCCTGACCCAATACAAGAACCATGTTCTATTCTGGGTCCTTACCGGAACCCTAAACCAATTCCAGAACCAATTCCTGACCCAATACAAGAACCATGTTCTATTCTGGGTCCTTACCAGGTTCAAATACTTTTTCCACGGCCGAGCATGTTTCCGTTCAGGTGGTCTCATTCTGTGTGACAAGTCTGTCTGTGTGCATCACTCAGGCCATACCTCCCGCTGTTAGCCTGCACACACACACACACACACACACACACACACACACACACACACACCTGTAATAAAGTTTGCCAATAGCCGTTCACATCAGCAGGCACATCTGCTCGCTAGCACGCAATCCTGGGCTTAATTCAATAACACACACACACACACACACACACACACACACACACACACACACACTTGATTCTAAAGAGTAAGAATGTAATAATATTGTTGATCTTGGACTGGAACGATCTGATTGGCCTCCTGTTTCTAGGGTTCCTGATTCGAAACCGATCAGGTACAAACGACTTGACGTACAATAACAAACGTCCGCTGGATCTCGTAAGGTTCTGGACGACGGCCTTCAGGTTCTTCGTATTTGATCGACCTGTTCCTGAAGATTTGCTTTCGTGCCCTTATGAAGGTTGACCTTCATATTGCGGAAGGAATCTGGTCTCCAAGTTCTTGAAGGTTGGTGACCGAAGTCTTGGTCTCGAGTGACGCTCGAACCTCGTTGGCGTTTGCGCTCTCGTAACGGTCGGTCTTCGTGCTCATGAAAGCTGATCATCATGTTCTCCAATTTCGCTCTGTAGGTCCTCCTTTGTGCTTGAAGGTCGGTCTTTGCGTTCTTGACCACTATCAGTCTCGATGTTCTCGACCGTGACTGGTCCTCCATGTTCCTTCGTGCGTCTTAGTGTACTTGGTGGTTGGTGGCTGCGTTTTGCGGTTGAACTTCATGTACGGGATGGCTGTTGGTCTTCATTCTTGAAGGGCATTGGTTTAGCGTTCCTAAAAGTTGGTCCTCGCGATCTTGAAGGACATGGTTCTTGTTCCTCCTGTTCTTGAGAAAGATTTGCTCTCCATATTCTTAATGGCTGGTCTTGTTGGCTTGGCGATGTTCTGAAGGTTCATCATTTTGTGCTTGATCTTCGAGTTGGTTTTCGCGTTCTCGATAAACGTTGGCGTTTGTGTACGTTAACGGTCCATCTTTCCGCTCCTAAAAGGCAAGATGGTCGTCGTGTTCGCGAACGATGCTCGCCTTGTTGCTGTCGGACCTTTACCCGGCAACTTTTTGGTCTTTGCGTTCCTAAAGGGCGGATGTCTACGTCCCTAAACGCTGACCCTCGTTTCGATTCTCACAGGGCTTGGTCTACAGGATCTTGAAAGCCGTTGGTCTTCATGTTCTGGCACGGTCTTAGTCTTCTTGTCACCGGACATGGTTGGTCTTTGTTGATGAACTGTCGATGAGTTTCGGCCTCCGTGTTCTCGAAGGGTGTTGGCTGTGGCGGCTAGTGGACTGTTAGTCAGGAGGCTGAGGGTTCGAGTCCCAACTGGGGCAAGAGAGAGGTCCTGAAACCTGAGCAGCTCCCAATTTAGGCTAGTTGATGAGGTCGTATGGGTCGTAAGACGCTCTGGGTAAGCGCCTTCAGCGTCAAATGGAACATGGCTGGTGTCACGTTGTTGATGGTTCTCCTGTGCCGGCTGACCTGCTGTTGTTTTCTTTTCATTCGGACGCAGATGGGCTCCGCGGTAATCTGCTTAAAACATGGATGAGGAACGGAACGTTAGATTGCAACGGAGACCAAAGTCATGCACATATTTGCCCCGTGACACAGACCTCCCCGACGAGGGTCCCGCCTCAGAGCTGTACCCGGGAACCACTCGAACGGCTCGCGTTTCCTTACGAGCGACGCGCCTTTATCCTGTTTCGTCCTGATTCTCGGAGGGGTTTGGGAGTCAACCTTATCCGAGCTAACGAGTTCATGAATGTTATTGTAGCCCTCACTGATGTCAGTGACCATTGGTTAGGATTTATGTCATGGAAAAAACATTCCCTGAAACAACTAGGGACACCCCAGGAGAGGCAGCAGTGGCCAGGTCAAAAGCTGGGCAGCCGGACACCTATAGAAACCAGCAGGACGTCTGGTGTGTTTGCTCCTCATGTTCTTGAACGATATAAGGCCTCGTATTATTGAACCCGATTGTTTTTTTTGGGGTTTTTTTTGTTTTGTTTTTGCTGTTCGTACCTCAAAAGTTGATGTTCCTCAAGGCCATTGGACTTCCTCTGAAGGATGCCGACCTTGGCGTTCGTTTTGAAGGACGTTCGTCTTCCCATTTTTTCCTTTCATCCACACTTTCCCGAAGGGGTTTAAGCAGCGCGCCGTTTCAGAAAGGCTAGCTAGGGCACTTTGATTAGCGTTACCACGGGTCACGGGTTCCTCGGTCAGGACCTCAGGGTTCCCGTTTACTTAGTTAAGGTTACGGTTATTACATTAGTAACTAAATTACGATTTTATGTGGCGCCATGATGTGAACTAGAATGTAGCACATTCGAGTACTTTAAAAAAAAAAAAATACTCTAAAAATACCGCGAGAAACCGCGTTAACTGAAGCGTCTTTTTATTAAACGGGTTCTCCGACTGAAATGATCTCGTTTCTACGTTTTTGGGTGTCCAGATGTTTCTTCTGAACGAGGAAGAGTCAATCAGGTCACGTCGAATTTATTTCGGTAGCGAGCCTAGGGCGACGGCGGCAAGAAAAAACTCCCTGAAAGTAGAAGGGCGAAACCTTGGGAGGAACCAAGACTCAGAAAGGGACCCGTCCTGCTTGGGTGGCCCGGATGTTACCTTAATCCCTAAATGCTAAATACAGTTCATCCCGCCTATACAGTGCAGTGTCTTTGTTACGATGGGGCGTCCCGGAGATCTCCTAAGACCATTCCTGGTCCCGCTAAATCCCCAGGATCCCTCTGGGATCTTAAGACCGGAGCCCATAAGGCAGGATCCACAGACGGCCAACAAATACGGGGAAAACCAAAGAGCATTTATTGAAACAAAAACACACATAGCAGGCATTTAAACGATAGTCGAAAACGTAATCCACGCACGAGTCCGGTAGGGGCTTCGAGCCCGGAGTCCAGAGTCCCGTGGTGGGGCGAGGGGCCCATTCCACAGCTGCCCAGGGGTCCGTTGCTTTGAGGTCCAGGGCGACAGGGTCCCAGGGGTTCGCGAACGAGCTGGAGCGAAGCGGGTCCCATGGCGAAGGCGGGGGTCGCCGTACCGCCCCCATGGCTCCGCCCCAGAGGGTTCAGAGCGGCTTCGTGCCGGGGGCCAGCAACAGCGCCTATGGGGGCCGGGGTACCGCAAACGGGCCCGTCAAAAGGAAAGGTAAAAAAAAACTAAAAGCAGCCTGAACAGAGAAAAAAGTAAAAGGACAAAAAAGGGGGTGGGGTTTAATAAAGGGCGGCTTTAGAGCCACGGATCTGAAGACGGGCGTGCTGGCCTTAAAGCGGCTTCTAGAGGCAAGGGTCCGGAGGCGACCCCTCCGGGCGCGGACCCAAGTGCGAGCCGCGGGTCCAGGGATCAGCCCCCTCCAGCCTCGTGTCCCAGGCGCCATCAGCTGCCGGGGAAGACGAGCGGGGGAGTCCTGAGCGGACTATAAAAACTATTCCTCAGACCGTTAGTGACCAAGCAAGGCGCGTCGTTCTTCTAATAGGAGCCACCGCCGGGAGGGAATACCGCTGTTACGCAGAGGGCATCTGCCTTGGCATGAAGAGGCTACCCAGTTATGGCTAGTGTCTGGGCATGAGATGCCAGGTGAGAGAGAGAGAGAGAGAGAGTTTGGGGGCAGAACCTGGGTTGCCACCCCATAGTTCTTTGAGCTCAAAGTTCCTCAGGGAGCCTGGGATGCCTGTCGAGAAACCAGAAAATCATTTTGAGTTGCCATGAGGTTAAAAACTCCACCATGGGATTTGAGCCCCCTAGCCCCCTAACACACACACACACACACAAGTGTGTGGTATTCCACAGCCTTGGCCACTGTTCTGCGGTCTGATGAGACGCTCCGCGAACAATGACCGTATTTAGCAATAAACTCCCTTTGTGCAAAGATCTCCGAGTCACTTTCTTGGCCGGACTCTCGCTGCTCGTCCACGCCGTGAACCTCGCTCCGGTTGCCAGATTCCCGCTCCGAGACGCGGCGTCCTGCAAGGCGGATTCAGAGCCAGAATCTCTGGTATGTTTTCTTCTCCTACCGAGAGGTGTCCGGTTTCGATTCTGGCTCGGTTCGGTTCCAGCTCCGTCGCCGGCGGGCATTTGAAGATCGGACTTGGACCTCTCCGGACTCTGGAGGTGGCAACTCTCCGTCAGTCGCCCGACAGATTCGGGACGGGCAGTTGCCCCGCTGGTGGCCGCTGATCTGAGCGGCACCGCAGGGCTAGGAGCGTCGCTGGGAGCGTTCTTGGCCAGAAGGGCCAGTCCACAGCTAGGAGGCGCTGATTAGCACTAATAGGATTTGGCCGGAACAGTAAGTGGTTTTTCTCTCGTCCCGCCACTTCTCGCCCGCGCAAACGTAGCCCGGAGGAGCCCTCACGCCCTCTGAACCCCAAGGGTGACGGGCCTGCAGCGGGGTTTTGCGCCGTCCCTTGTCCTCGCCTTTGTTCGGTGGTGTCAGAAAGAACTCGCGTGTGTTCTGAGCTTGTTCGCTTGGGCGCCGGCACCGAATGAGCCATGTGCCGCGGTTTGTCTGGGCTAAATTTAGAGACGTGTCAATTCTCCGCTGCCCTGACCCACATGATAACTTCAGACTTGCGTCCATGTGATGCCCTCAGCCTCCAGGCTTAAAGCGAGAACATGAAACGACACGCTCGCCATTGCTCATGCCGGCCGACCCACGCTTGGCCCGCTTGTCTCGGGGGTCCAGACAAGTTGCTGCACTTACAAAATCACTTTAATTAAGCATGTTCTCTTTAAGCTTGCTCTCTGACGCTTTTCCCCGGCGTTATTTACGTTCGGCTCGTCCAATCCCAGCCCTTCCTGGTCCGTCTGAAGTCGAGCCAAGGAGGGGGAGGACCCCGAGTGACGCCGAAACGAGCCGGGTTAAAAGCTTCGCTCCGACACCACCCTGGTCAAACCGATTACCTGGCGGAGAGCGGGACAAATGCCCAGGCCGTAAATCCACGGTCCCTGTGCTTGAGCTTAAAGGCTGCTGGACTTCTTCTTTTTTCTTGAAGACGTTTCACCTCATCCATAAAGCTTCTTGAGTTCTAGAAGCTGACGAGGAAAGCCCAAACTCTGGTTGGGTTGACGCCTCGGAGGTGGTCCTGAGAGTCGCTAGATCTGTTGGCCGTTGGAGCCGATTTGCGAATCGTTGCCCCACCGTTCCATCGCACGCGTCATATGTAATGGACTATGGACCAGAAGGGCCAGGGTTCGGATCCCACCTCTGCCCCAGTTGGGTCCCACTTGGGCTTGGATTGGAAGAGTCGCTCCGGATAAGGGCGTCCGCTAAGTGACACGGATCCAAATCTAAATCTAGGGGTTCAACAACCTAGGAAGGGATCTGAGTGGCTGTTCCGAACCACCCCCTGGTCATTCCGATTGGACGTTGGCCTCCTTAGCTCCTCTCTCAAGCCAGTCCGTCTTTGGTCGCCCGTCCAAAGACGAGATGTCCCGACCCCGAATTATTCCGGTTAGGGCTATAGAGGCTCAGGGTTCCGGTCCCGGAAGGCGCTTGCCCACGTTTAGTCACTACTCTGTCACCCGTCACCGCTTGTTTCGGGCGTGCCCAGGCTTGACGCTTGACGCGTTTGCGGCCAGCCCTTGCTACCCGTCGGCTCCCCGTGTCAGAGCTGGCGCTCGGACCGGCCGCTTGTGTCCCCGGACGCTTCTGCGGGGACGTCAGAACGTGTTTTCCCTGCCTCGCGCCTGGCGCCTCTCTGGTGATACCTGTGCACCCATGGCTCCGTTGTGTTCCTTTTGGGCGGCACTCGCAGCAAGAAGGTCCCGGGTTCGATCCCAGGGTCCTTTCCGTGTTAGGTTCATTGGTGTCTCTAAAGTGGCCCCTGGTGTGGGACTGTGTCCGGATTGGCGCCCCGTCCAGGATTGTTCCTGCTTTGGCGGCCAGGGTTCCCGGGTTAGGCACCGCTTGCTCGTACAGTCCAAAGGCATGCATTAGGTTAATTGGTGTCTCTAAACTGGCATTGACCTAAGTGTGTGTGTGTGTGTGTGTGTGTATATATGTATATATATGTATAGTCTAGACTGAGGGCCACTGATGCCGACAGGGACGTTAAATATTTATCCGTTTGTTGACTCGAGGCCTGACTGTGCGTCACAGGTTTCAGGGCGTGGTGACGTCATGGTTTGTGGCAAGAACTGTGGCGAAGACAGAGACAAATGGCTCGTCCGCATCTTTGCCGTGGACGTCCAGCAGCGTGACCAAGGACTTTGGGAGAGGGGACGCTCACTGTGCCCCTGTCGTACCGAGCAGGCGTCTTGTTTTGCGGGGGGGGAGGAAACGAACAGTGGGAATGGACAAGTGACGTCACGAGGCTAATACCAGACAGGCGGGTGCGCACTTTGATTTTGGACCTGTCCTGTTGAGTCCGCGATGGGGCGATCGGGACCGAGCTCCTAGTGATTCGAGCGGTGGAGTCTAATAAATCTCGAAATGCCGGTCGGTCGAGCCAGGATTCGGCCTATCGAACGATCCTCCGGTCATAACGCGAAAGCTCCAAATCAAGCCGTTTATCTGTCCAATGACCATCGACTCTCGGGGTCACGCTCTAGAGACTCAGACTGGACTCTGGCATGACACTCGAGACTCAGATTGGACTGGCACGTCATAGACTTGAGCCTCCGTTCAGACTCGACTCGGACTCGCTCACCCGGGTCCCGAGACTCGACTCGGACTCGGACACTAACGTTGGAGTCTCAGGCTAAAGACACAAGAACAGAGTCCGAGTTGACTCAGATTGGACTGGCACGTCATAGACCTGAGACTCAGTTCAGACTCGTATGCCATAGAATCAAGACTCGGACTCGGACTCGGACTCGCTCACCAGGGACCCGATACTCGGACTCGGACTCACAGGCTAAAGACCCAAGAACAGAGCCCGAGTTGCACGGCAGAGACTCGGTAGTTAACTCGGACTCGAGACTGAAGACGCCGAAGACTCGAAACTCGACTCGGACTCGTCGGAACGTCGATTCCCAAACAGAGAAATGCCCTTCGGCCGGTTTGGTCGCCATGGAGACGGTCTGTAAGCGTTGATCATGCCGCTCTGCTTCTGCTTCTCCCGTAGGCAACATCTTCGTGGTGAGCTTGGCGGTGGCCGACCTGGTGGTGGCGCTCTACCCGTACCCCCTGGTTCTGGCCGCCATATTTGGGCAAGGATGGCGCGCCGGTGCGGCCCAGTGCCAGGTCAGCGGCTTCCTGATGGGGGTCAGCGTGGTGGGCTCCATCTTCAACATCGCGGGAATCGCCGTCAACCGCTATTGCTACATCTGCCACAGCCTGCGGTACGAGCGGCTGTTCAGCGAGCGCAACTCGGCCTTCTACGTGGCGCTGATCTGGGCCCTGAGCGTCCTGGCCGTGGTGCCCAACGTCTTCGTGGGCTCGCTGCGCTACGACCCCCGCGTCTACTCGTGCACGTTTGCGCAGTCGGCCAGCGCCGCCTACACCCTGGCCGTGGTCTCCTTCCACTTTCTGCTCCCCATCCTGGTGGTCGCCTATTGCTACCTGCGCATCTGGACCCTGGTGATCCGGGCGCGGAGGCGGGCCAGGCCCGAGAGCCGGCCGGCCGGCATGACGCCGCAGGACGTCCGCAACTTCGTCACGATGTTCGCCGTCTTCGTGCTGTTCGCCGTGTGCTGGGCGCCGCTCAACGCCATCGGGCTGGCGGTGGCCCTGGCGCCCCAGAGGGCCGTGCCCGACTGGCTCTTCGTGAGCAGCTACTTCCTGGCGTACTTCAACAGCTGCCTCAACGCCGTCGTCTACGGCGCGCTCAACCAGAACTTCCGGCGCGAGTACAAGCGCATCGTGGTGGCCGTTTGCACCGCCCGCGTGTTCTTCAGCGACAACTCGAACGACGCCCAGGAACGGCTGCGGAGCAAACCGTCGCCGCCCCTCACCAACAACAACCAGGTCAAAGTGGACTCGGTGTGAGCGCCGTTTCGGCCCGCCCAGTCCGCTTCCTCTCCCCCCCCCCTCCCGCAGCACAATCAGGAGGAGTTCGGAAGCCGAATGGGGTCAAATGGGGTCAAAGTTTGGATTCCTCGGCCCAGCGTCTTTAGCGGACTGGGACGGGGTAACGAAAAGGCGATCAGTTAGGACGTTTCCACGCTAAAACCTGTAGTTTGCATGGCTAGAAAGGGTGGGAATTACGGGGGCCGCCAGCGTGGCACGATATTAGGACGTTTTATTTTTATTTTCTCTTTACGAGATGTGAAAACCGATTCATTTTGACACCAGTCGTTTCCCGCGAGCTTTCAGGGAAAACCGCATTACCGCCTTCTTTGCACTTTCGTGTGTTTTCGATTCGGTTTCGTTTTTTTTTGTTTCCCCCCCCCCTTCCTTTCTCTTATTACTGTGGTCGACTCAAGTCGTTTGCTAACATTTTGTATTAAAAACTGAACGTGCTAACTCGGCTGATGTGGAATCTCATCGCTCATGATCGAGTCGGACCTGGTTCTCGACGTTTAAAAAAAAAAAAACGTGAGGTCTCGTGAGGACGAAACGGAGCACCGAAAGCCGGGGGGACCCGACGGGTACGTCCTCCACCAAAGCTGGTCCTCCTGTAAAATGAATAGGATGAAGCCGCCGTCCAAAGATGGGATGACGGGGTGGGAAGTGGGCGATAACATAACCGGGAATGGACCCGGGGCGGAGACACGCCTGTCGGGAGTCCACTGACCCGTGCTCGGTCCCAAAATGTTCCAAGCGCGAATCTAACCCGAGATTAAAGGGCAGAATAACGGAGCGCGGTGCTGGCGCGTTCTTATCCGATCCCCTCCTGACCCAGTTCTCCGTTCGAAACGAGTCGAAACGTGGAGCGGATTTTCTGCCCGCTCAAATCAGATTTATGCGCCCTGGCTTTACGGCCGTCTGCCTGCGAAGCGGCAAAAGGCGTGATCTGTGCTCGCCGGGGATTCCTGGCCAGAATTCAGGTATTATTGTATGCGTGGGCCTCAGTGCAGAGCAGCGCCGTAGGGCCTATAGTAATATAAATGTAGCATTTAGGTACTGATTGGTGTAAAGGCCTCAGGGCAGAGCTGCGCCACAGGTCCTATAGTAATACAAATGTAACATTTAGGTACTGATTGGTGTAAAGGCCTCAGGGCAGAGCTGCGTCACTGGTCCTATAGTAATAAAAATGTAACATTTAGGTACTGGTTGTGTAAAGGCCTCAGGGCAGAGCTGCGTCGTAGGGCCTGTAGTAATAAAAATGTAGAATTTAGGTACTGATTGGTGTAAAGGCCTCAGGGCAGAGCTGCGCCACAGGTCCTATAGTAATAAAAATGTAGCATTTAGGTACTGATTGGTGTAAAGGCCTCAGGGCAGAGCTGCGCCACACGTCCTACGGCAGAATAAATGTACTTTAGGTGTGGAGATCTTTGTGCGGTTCTGCATCACAGGTCCTGTAGTCATACGAATGTAAAACTTCGTTATTGATGTGTGCGTAGGCTTCAGTGCGGAGCTGCATGGTACGTCCTATTCCGGCGTAGCACGTCAGCGTGCTCTGTGCTAATTCTAGAGCCTGGTGCATTCGGAGAAGCCTCTCAGTTTCATGGCGGCGTTCAAACACAGATAAAGGCGAGGCTTGAGCTCCAGGCTGCCTCAATCACGGGAGAATGTGTTTGTCTATTCGGAAGGCTTAGAAAGCTCCGATAATATTCCCAGACAAGCCAGAGCTTTACAGTCAGGATTAAATAGATTTAGCTTCAGATGTGCCGCTGAATTAATTCGGCAGAAACGCCTTCAAAGGATTTTGCTCCCGAACACGAGCGACTGGCGCTACAAAGGAATGGCATTTAATTTTTAAGATAAGACGACTCCGACACGCGATGATGACGATGACCTTTATTCGGCGGCTGAGGGGGAACAGAACAGAGCAAAATCCCCTAACTGCTCGGAAATATGTTAACGGGCCTTCGAGCAGAGATCCCTAGCCAACTTTTTTATTGGCTTCCCTGCCTGTCACAGGACGAGAATCCCGTCTCCGAGCTGCATCAGAATGTCCAGACGACCACGCCCCAGTTAGGGACTATATGCTCAATAGTCCAGGTACATCTCCGAAATCTGAACCCGCTCACGCCTACAGGCCAGTGGTTACACCTTTAAGGATGGAGATTGGTGTAAAGGCCTCAGGGCAGAGCTGCGTCGTAGGGCCTATAGTAATACAAATGTAACATTTAGGTTCAGATTGGTGTAAAGGCCTCAGGGCAGAGCTGCGTCGTAGGGCCTATAGTAATATAAATGTGTAAAGGCCTCAGGGCAGAGCTGCGTCGTAGGTCCTATAGTAATACAAATGTAACATTTAGGTTCAGATTGGTGTAAAGGCCTCAGGGCAGAGCTGCGTCACTGGTCCTATAGTAATACAAATGTAACATTTAGGTTCAGATTGGTGTAAAGGCCTCAGGGCAGAGCTGCGTCGTAGGAACACGGACGCCATCTTGAAAGCCGCCATATTGGATCCAGGCTGAGTTTAACCAATGGGAAGGTGGTCATGTGGGAAAGGTATCAGATGGGCGTCGCGGTTAACACGAAAGGTTCAGGCGTATCATAGCAACAGACTTTAACAACCGACGCCCCCCAAGCTCCCCAAGGATCACGCGGCACCGTCACGTCCCCCGTAAGCAAATTCGGAGAATCCAGGACTGTGGAAAAGTCCGCGAAGCAGCACGGGACCCGTCCTGAGCCTTTTGACTCACGCTTGGACTTCACCTAAATTTAAAAAAAAAAGGGGGCTGGTGGATCATCTGGAAGGATGCCAGAACTTGCCGCAGTTTGACTGTAGCGTGACAGTGTTTGGTGTGTGTGTGTGTGTGTGTGTGTGTGTGTGTGTGTGTGTGTGTGTGTGTGTGTGTGTGTGTGAGAAGAAGGAAACGTGAGGGCACCGGAGGGATTATGCTGGTTCTGTGAATGCCGTCTGTGTGTGTGCGTGTGTTTGTGTGTGTGTGTTTGTGCGTGTGTGTGTGTGTTTGCGTTTCTATTCCTGGCCGTGCAGACAAAATCGTGAATGGGCTACGATGCCTCTGAAACGTGAGCCTTGGATTAGGATGCTATCGTTCAGTCGTTTAATCGCCCCCCATCTGTACAGTCCCACAGTCCCAGTGCCCCGCCCTTTCAGGGTAAGTACACAAACACACCATACGGGGATTTGGAGGTGTGGGGGGGGATAACGGGGGCTCGGTGGGGTGGCACCGCCGCCTCACGGCACGAAGGTCCAGGGATCGATCCCGGGGCGGAGTCTGCATGTCCTCCCCGTGTCTGCGCGGGTTTACTCCGGGTGCTCCGGTTTCCTCCCGCAGTCCGACGGCGGGCAGAGTACTGACCGGAAGCTTGAGCGTTTGGTTCCTGGTACAGCGCATAGGCATAGGTTCCCCAGGAACCAGAACCGTCGGAAGTCTCGGCTTGCCAAGAGGAACCTGGATTAGGAGCGGTACATCTCGAGGTCCTGGCTCATCTGGACATCCAGTCCTGGATCACCGAAACCGGCGCCTGAACAGCTTCTGAGAAATACGGAGAGGGAAAAACAACAAACGGGGGAGGGGAAAAAAAACCCGAAATCCTTGTTGGTCGCTTAAAAAGCAGCTGGCTTTAGGTGGAGGGAAAACAAGGCTTTTAGCTTGCTGTCCGGATCTCTGAGGGGACGAGGGGTGGTTTCGGTTCAGCGAGCAGGACTGTGCTGAGGGAAGTAACGCAGACAGAGAATGTGTAGGTGCTGCGGGTAGTGCTGCCGGAGTTCCGTCCTGCACATGGAATCGGTGCGTCGAGTCAAATTCAGGCCTTTTAATAACGGAGCTATTATGATCCCAGGTTGAGCAAGAGCGAGGGCGACAGTGGCAAGGAAAATCCCCGAAAGTAGAAGGAAGCACGAAGACTCAAAAAGGGACCCGCCCTCCATGGGTGGCCCAGATGTTCCACTATTGATTGAAAAATCGTACCTGTTTCGGGGTAACAGCTAAGCCACCCGAGGAGGACGCTTCCCTTTTGGAGTCTTGCTGCCCCTCCCCAGGTTTCTTCCCTAGACCTTTTGGGGATTTTCCCTGCCACTGTCGCCCCAGGTTTGCTCAGTTAGGGATCGGCGCCAACGCTGCTCTGAGGCGACGCTCCGTTCAGAAAGAAATCGACTCGGACTCCCTGCCTGGGACAACATAAGGGCGCTGGATTTAGCCCAAAATGTTACCTGACGCCCCTGCACAGGGATGCGGCGTCGGCACGAACCGTAGCCAGGAGGACGAGGGCGTCTGCGAGGAGGCATGTGGAGCGGGTGAACTTTGCCCCTCAGAGCATATGCTCACGGGTTCCGAGCCATCGGGCGTGGCCACAAATGCTTCAGAGCGCCGCTAACAGGGGCACGAGCAAACCTGGGCTACGAGGTCCATGCTGTTATTAGTGATGAACTGAAGGCTGTGTACTTTCTTCTGTACTCGATCTTTAGGGAGCCCATAAGGGGCAGGTCTTGTTCGAAATAAAATGGAAACGACCTCAAAATAAAAAATTTAAAATAAAAAATGCTGATGAACCAGAGCTGCCGAAGACTCTTGCCGGCCGTTTTGGCGACCCACACAACCACAGCGCAACCGACAGGTCAACCAACGCCTGAGGACGTGTGAGGTAAGCATGAGCTCATGGAATGGTTCCCTGGTTCCCTGGTTCCCAGTCCTGACTGACTAACGGGCTGGGTTTCATTTCTCCTGGATTCCCTTCACTCCTTCTAAACTAACGTACAAAATTATTTCTGTACTTCAAGATTAAATACTAAACTCAGACTCACACTCTAGAGATTAAATACTAAACTCAGACTCACTCTAGAGATTAAATACTAAACTCAGACTCACTCTAGAGATTAAATACTAAACTCAGACTCACACTCTAGAGATTAAATACTAAACTCAGACTCACACTCTAGAGATTAAATACTAAACTCAGACTCACACTTTAGAGATTAAATACTAAACTCAGACTCACACTTTAGAGATTAAATACTAAACTCAGACTCACACTCTAGAGATTAAATACTAAACTCAGACTAACAAACTAGAGATTAAATACTAAACTCAGACTAACACTAAAAATTAAATACTAAACTCAGACTAACACTCCACAGATTAAATACTAAACTCACACTCAAGAGATTAAATACTAAACTCAGACTCACACTCTAGAGATTAAATACTGAACTCAGACTCACACTCAAGAGATGAAATACTAAACTCACTCACACTCTAGAGATTAAATACTAAACTCAGACTCACACTCTAGAGATTAAATACTAAACTCAGACTCACAATCTAGAGATTAAATACTAAACTCAGACTCACACTCTAGAGATTAAATACTAAACTCAGACTCACACTCTAGAGATTA
>JAUZST010075694.1:0-21201 GCA_034779995.1 Parotocinclus haroldoi | reverse complement strand
AAAGGTCAGGAAATCCGAAAAGTTGTGTTGACAAGAGCAAAACCAGCGGGAGGTGACCACGCCCACCACTTTCTTGAAGTGCAGTCATGCTGAGTATCTATACAGTGTGTTGTATATCGTTTCAAAAACCTTATTTTAAATTATAGCACGTCCCGTCTTGTAACATAGGGCATGTTCGTTTAATTGGACCCGCCGGTTAGTAGGACCAAAACGATCGCGTCCCCCCTCTTACCCCCTCTCAGAAGGGCTAGAAGGGCCTGATTGCACACCACTGAATTTTAGATTTTATAATGTACAGTACTGTGCAAAAGCCTTTAGTCACCATTAGATTTGTTGTTTTTTTTTTTTTCCAATGGAATAATGACCGTACATATTGTCAATGATTGAACCCAAATAATTACACTTGGATTTGCCACCTTATAATACTCTTTTCTGCAAACTTTTGAGGGCTTTAGCATATCTTTTCACCCTGTTCCTCTTCCAAAAAAGTGGTTTCTTGTCTACCCTTTGAAAAAGACCATTCTTGATCAAGCTTCGTCAGACTTCAGTAGGGCCAACTTGGCCTGATGAACCTGCTGATATTGCTATTGAGTAAGAGTACAATGGAACAATGGTATATCTTATATCTTATTTAATTCTGGCCTGAGGCTGTGCAGTAGTGTATATTAACCCTGGTACATAGTTCCCAGTAGGTATTTCACCAACATTTAAACTGCACTTGAATAGGAAAACGCCACTAGTAACGTACCCTCCACAGTTAGCAAGCTTTTGAGTCTTGTTAGAACACACGGTGTATAGGCTAGCATTTTCCATTAGGAGGTTGACTCAGCCTTGGGAAAAATAGACCAGGCCTATTAACAAGATGGCCTGAGGAACACCGTTATGAAATTTGGCATGCTTTTGGCACACTTCACATTCTTCCCCTTTTCTGTATCCTACAATATAAAATTATAAGACAAAATAAGAGTCAGGGTGACTGAATGAAACGTTATGTATGCCAAATCTTTACATGTCACAAATATCCCCAGGCTGCTTTTTCTTTTCCATAAAATGCTTTGTGTTAGTCATAGCTGAACCCACTTGTATTCAAGATGGAAACCACATGTTGTCTCCTTGCTTTAGGGAGAACTCTTATACATAGCGGTGTGTTATTTTTGCCTGAGGTTTGTTTTTAAATATTATTTTGCGTAAAACATGACATTTCATAAGGACATTTGAAATAGGTATTGCATAATATATTACTTCATCTAGATGCCCGTCTATGCTTAGAAATAAGCATGTTAATAAATAAATAATATAAATAATAAAACAAATATATATATATATATATATCTTGTGTATATCTGCCACTATATGCACATATATGTGGTTGTTATACATGCAAGAAGCTTTTTTTTCTGTAAAGCATAGGGCAGAACATTAATGCCTCTATTTGCAATATAGTTACATGACATAATGTTTAATTCAGTTGTATCTGATCTGGAATGCAGCCAAATTGGATGTTCTGGTTTACTTCGAGCACTTAAAAAACTAATAATCCATTTATCATTTGTTGGTGCAATAATCAATACATTTTAGTACAAATGTAAAATGTACATAGCTGTTTTAAATGGTTATAAAACCACACATTTTAAATAACTACTGCCAAAAGCTTTTTTTTGTTGGTTCTTATCCAATGTGTTGACGTTTTAATGAGATTTAAAGACATTTTCTTGGCCTGTGTGCTGACATTGCATAACAACAATAGCTGTAACATCAACACAGATGCATTTTTAAACAATGACGGAATTTGTGGTGGAGCATATGATTATCTGGTTAACCGGATTCTTTGATGCTTGCTAACATTTTGACAGGCATGAAAATATGCAAAGACAGCTTGCTCTTCAATATAATTCTCATTAGGATTGCATATGGTTATTTTCTGATCTCTATAATAATAGTGCACTTGTCTTGAGGTTGACGTCAGTGAATGGAAGAAGCGAAAAGCTGCGATCTTCAGGGTTTGTCCTTATATGAGAAATGTAAAGAACCTTCCCACTTAACAGCAGTTATTTTCCTTTACACTGCTTCGATAAGGTTTAGCATATCTAACGTTCATGCTGTGCTAATCTAATGTTTTACCACTGGCTCTGTGGTGGTCAGACTGAGAGTGTGTCTGAAATCACGCAAATAGAGTGTGAATGAAAGTGTTCTACGTAGAACACGTAGGGATCAATGGGTGAGTAAAAGAGTGGACAGTTTCAGAACCGGTCTGACATACGCACACTGGTTTTACTGGTGAAGTCAGAATTAAAAAAAAAATATATAAATATATATATATATATATAAGTAAGTCAGGAAAACACAGATACACATAAAATAAAAAACTAGGGCAAACCAATAACCCAAAAGCCTGTTTAAAAGATATGTCTTTAGCTTTTTTTTTAAAAAGGATCGTTTCTAAAAAAAAAATAAATAAAAATAAAAAAAATTTAAAAAAGCTGCACAATTTAGGTGTGATAACCTCAAAAGCTTGATCAACTTGAGTCTTATAAACGCATAGTGACACAGACATAACCTTAAAATATTACACCTAATAGAGCTAGCTGATTAATGGCGGTGAAGTGGATCATATGCAGGCACTTGTGCCTTGTGCTCTAAGTAAGAGTAAAAACTTAAAACTGAATCCTATATTCGACAGGAGGACAATGAAGATATATTAGCAAAGGGCTTATATGGGACACTTATTCACCTAGTAAGTCTTGCAGCAACGTTCTGAATAGAGCGGACATACTAAGCGAGGAGAAAAGAGCTTTACAGTTGGCTATACAAGATGAAATGAAGGCATGTATAAGCATTTGTAGCTCAGCATTTGAAACAACAGATCTCAACTTACTAATATTTCTTAAATGGAAAAAGCATGATCTGGTAAGCTATATGACAAGGGTATCGAACGCCAAAGATTTTCTTATCAGAAATAAGTTGCCTAAAATCGTTTGCTCTCCAGTCTCTAATATCATAGTATTCCTATCATATCAGAGTGTTAAACAGTCTAGGAGCATAAAGGGTCTCAGCCCCACTGAGTTGAAATGAAATGAAAGTTGATATTATCAGGAAAGAAACCACTGTGCTCGTTTACCTGCTCGTTAACACGATTAGGCAATCACATGGCATCAACTCATTACTCATCAACTGTGATTTCAATGACTTTGAATGTGAGACCGTAGATCAGAGATTGGTTCGAGCTGATAGAACACAAACAGCATTTCAAATACTGAATGTTTATTTTAAAATGTTATTTTCGTGAAATCATATGTTTTATTTCTCAGTATCTTCCTTGTGATTGATGCAATACTGAATGTCAATGTATCTGCACAATAACCATTCACAATCTGCACAATAACCATTCATATTAAAAAAAGAATTCACACGATGTTTATTTGAATTTAGAAAATGAAAGAAGCGAAACTTGAATATGCGAGGTGCAGAGCACGCACAAGACACAAATTATGTTGTAGGCATATCCTTCTGCAGCCTCCTTCAGTTCAAAGATAGATGATATAGCACATGTCATTTGATCTTTGAGCATCGATCCATCCCATCCATCTACGTATGTACAGACACTGCTTACAAACATTAGGGGATATTTCGTTTGAGGAATATATATGCGGTGTCCCTGCAAAGCATTTCCCAGAGCGTTACACTAAACACCATGTATGAAACCAGAAGGTCATCTTACATCGCTCCAAGGTGGTTTTGATGGACGATGGGTGTTTACATGGCCAGCACTCCGGTGTCGGACTCTTTACTGTGACTTGTACCACAGTGGTTCTTTTGTGTGTATGGACCAGACAGGATAGGCCTTGCTCTCACTCATCCATGGGCCTGGGGGACAGACATCCTGTACCCAGTTGGTGTTTTGTCCCCCCTGAGATAATTGATAATCCTGATGACTGGGACCATTAAACAGATCATGTTATTGATGATACTCTGACTCGGTCATCTGGGCAAAACGATTTGTCCCTTGCTGTGTTTTTTTACTAAACACTTCTCTGGCATCCAGTAGGTCTACTATGAAAACCAACTGCTCAATTACTGCCTAATATATCCCAGAACTTGACGTGCTGTTATATCAATATAATGACTTTTATTTGTTTTATGGTCTGGGAGAGGGTTTAATGGTTTGATTGATCAGTGTATATACAATGGCAGTAAATTATATTGACAGTGTCATGCTTTGGATATTATTTTGCTTGGAAACCTTAAGTCCTGACATTCACGTGGATGTTACTTTGACATTTATCGTAGCCTAATGACAACAGATTAATGCCGCACTCCAATAAGGTAAAATAAAAAGAAAAAAAATGACAAGAGTTCAAGGTGTTTACATGGCCTCCAAATTTTCACTTCTCAATCTGGTCAAGCATCTGTGAGCATGGAGATCTCGGATGAAGGTGGAACTTACAGGACGTAATTGTTCGTTCCTAAACGTAAAAGGCCGTTCCTAAGTGCCGGGGTCAAAGCCTTGGTGTCACTATAGGGAACTACATAATATATGGCAGGTAGTTTTAATGGTATCACTGATCGAAATGTGCATGTGGGTAGGCAGAACAGTATTTGTTACTTTTCCAAACAGGGAAGTTAAGTGATTGAAAGAGACATATTAAGTGAAACTTAAGGTCCACTAGATTGAAGGTGTGTTTGATAAAGGGCGATTATAAATACAGTCAATCAGATTCCCTGCATTAGTCTATTTTTAAACTCTTGAGCTGTTAACACATTATGCCAACAGACCGACATCGCCCACCAGATCATAGAACAGACATTCGCATCATTCATACTGAACATTACTTCTAAGACCTGAAACATATGTTTTGCACACACACATAGACACACTCCTATGAAATGTTTGTTCTCTGTTTTTTGTTGTTTATCTATTTATTGGGCTATTGCTGTTTATTGCTTATTGCACTCAGATAAGTAGCATGAGTGTGAGTCATTGTATAGTTCACCCGTACTGTACCAGTATAATGACAACTAAAGATGACTCAAACTGAACTGAACTGAGATTTCTGTGACATGTTCAATATCATATCCATCTTTCAAGAGGCTCAATAAGTTTAGATCTGACTGCACATTATATATTATAAACTCACTGGCCTTGAGAACTACATTAATTCTTTTATTTCTCATATTGAAATGTGTCCTGCTAAGACATGCTGTCATACTGGTCCACATTAATTGTTCTTTATTTGTGCAACCTTAATTGCAAAAACATATTACACTGTATTGTGGGCTATGTTCATTATTTAAACAGATACCATTCTTAAAAATTAAGAGAGAGGGCTTTGTAAACCTCCACTTAACTGTTTTGCAGTTTTTTTATATTGTTTTTCACTCCCACACACACTTGACCACCCACTATGGCCCACAACATTCAAATGAGTCCATGTTGTGTGGGTTAGTTGTTGCACCACAGGTCAGATTATGTGCCAACTGTCGAGAGGTTGTGAACGTTTAAAGATTCTGGATTAACAGAGACTGACTGACGGGACATTTGATATATATAATTCTTAAACCGTTTAGCTACATTTTTTGATTGTATTGTGTCACGTGTTGGTGTCTTTTGTCCAAACTGTACCAGATTTTCTTACTTAGAAAAACCTGAGGCAGTATAGAAAATGCAAAAACAAACAAACAGGCAAAATAAATAAACAAAAACCTCACAGGGTTCATGTTCAAGTGGTTGTATTCATTTAGTCATTTCGGCCGTATACAGTGGTGTACAGTATAGAGTGAAACAAAATAACATTGATCCGGACCAATGTGCTAGATAGAACAATAAACTACACAACATAAAGTGCACGTGTGCAGTACAGAACAATAATAAACAATCAATTAAAGAAAGGGAACAGTGCAGGTAGCCCACTGGTAGTGTGAGCAGTAAGGTGCAGATATGTCCATTTTGTTGAATGTAAACAATGTGTTTAGCAGCAGTTTTTTGTTTATATTTGGCATAATGTAAACATTGTATTCAAGTTATTTGTGTAGACAAACTGAAAGATTCTCTGTGTCTGTGTCTGTGTGTGTGTGCCCATGTGTGCCCATGTGTGCCCATGTGTGCCCATGTGTGCCCATGTGTGTGTGTCTGTGTGTGTCTGTGTGTGTCTGTGTGTCTGTCTGTGTCTGTCTGTGTCTGTGCCTGTGTCTGTGCCTGTGTCTGTGCCTGTGTCTGTGCCTGTGTCTGTGCCTGTGTCTGTGCCTGTGCCTGTGCCTGTGCCTGTGCCCTTGCGTGTGTGCCTGTGTGTGTCTGTGTGTGTTGTGGTCCAGTCATTCATGTGTGCAGTTTTTCATACTCTGATTGTTCATGAGTCTGATAGTTTGGGGGAAGAATTTGTTGCCCAGTGTGGTCGTTAGGGCCCAGATGCTTCGGGACATTTTCCCAGATGGTAGCAGGGTGAAGAGTGTGTGTGAGGGGTGTGTGTGTGGTCAGCTACAATGCTGGTTGCTTTGCGGATGCATCGTGTGGTATAAATGTCTGTGATGGAGGGGAGAGAGACACTGATGGTCTTCTCAGCTGTCCTCACTACGCGCTGCAGGGACTTCCAATCCAAGACGATGCAGTTCCCAAACCAGGCAGCTGCTCAGGACACTCTCGACGGTTCCTCTGTAGAAAGCGTTGAGAATGGGAGGTGGGAGATGTGCTTTCATCAGCCTCAGTAGCTTAGTAGAGACACTGCTGGAATGTCTTAGTTATGGTGCTGGTGTTGAGGGACCAGGTGAGATCCTCTGCCAGGTGAACTCCAACAACCATAACCTTTGTCTTGTCTATGTTTAGAGACCGATTGTTGGTTCTACACCAGTCCGTTAACAGTTGAATGTCCTCTCTGTATGCTGACTCGTTGTTCTTGCTGATGAGACCCACCACAGTCGTGTCATTTGCAAACTTGATGATGTGGTTTAAGCTGTGCATTGCTGCAAACTCGTGAGTCAACGAGGCGAACAACAAGGGACTGAGCACACAGCCCTGGGGACCCCCAGTGCTCAGTGTGGTGGTGCTGGAGCTGTTACATCTGGACTAACTGAGGTCTCCCAGTCAAAAAGTCCAGTTTCCAGTTCCAGAGAGAAGATTTCAGGCCCAGTAGGTTTAGCTTTCTGATCAGGTGCTGAGGAATGATTGTATTAAATGCTGAACTAAAGTCTATGAACAGCATTCGAACATAAGTGTCTTTATTGTCCAGATGGGTGAGTGCTAGGTGAAGGGTGGTGGGTATGGCGTCATCTGTTGAGTCTTTGGGACGTTACACAAACTACGGAGGATCTAATGAAGGAGGCAGTAGGCTCTTGATGTGCCTTATGACAAGTCTTTCGAATCACTTGATGATGATGATGATGGGTGTGAGTGCAACAGGACGGTAGTCATTGAGCACTTCGGGATGGGTATGATGGTGGTTGGCTTGAGAGTTGTTGGGACATTGGCACAGCTCAGGGAGATGTTGAAGATGTCTAAATAAATCTAAATAATCTGATTTCAAACAGGTGATGTCAGCAGGTGACTGTAATCGTATTTTTTACAAAAGCAGAATTCACAAAAAGGCGGTGTCTTTGACAAAGATGGGCAGAGGATCTCCAAAAAATTGTTGAAATGTTTAAAAATAATATAACCTCAAAGAAAGATTGGAAGGAGTTTGCATATTTTTTCCTCTACAGTGCATAATATTATTAAATGATTCAAGGAGGATTCCGAAATGTTTGTGTAAAGAACAAGGGTAGAAACCTAAACTGAAGACTTGTGGTTTTGGATCCCTCAGACTGCACTGCATAAATCTCTAGGTTTTGAGGCATCTAGGATGGACTCACAGTTGAAATAAGTATTTTGTCAGATGAATCAGTATTCTGGATTGTTTTTAAAAAAAGTGGACACCATGTGCAAAGACGAAAAGGTCCATCCAGACTGTTATTAGCAAGAAATCCAAAAGCCAGGGTCTGTTATGGTATGAGGCTATGTCGGTGCCTGTTTACAGATTTTAAGCCATACATAAGCGGCTTTCAGGACATTTTCTTTTCCATGCATTTTTTTCAATTAGACAATGCAAAACCACATCCTGCACACATTACAAAAGCGTGGCTGTGGAAGAGTGTGCATGAACTGGCAGTCTTGACCGGTTCCAGAGAATGTGTGGAAATGTGACAGTTTTTAAAATGTGTTGTAGACCTGAAGTTCAGGAAATGATGTATATTAATAAATTAAATGAAGGTGGCCAGGCAATCATTGAATGTATTATGCTGTCTTTTTAGTGCATTTTCCAACAAAATTTACTGTCCCAGCTTTTTATGATTTAGGGTTATATTTTGGGGAAGGACAGGGCGACGTGCACTTTCTTGTGTGAAAGTGTTGTAGGTGTTCCTTTGTTGTTGATTCTCAGTTGCGCATTACTTTCCTTGTCCTCCCAAAGGGCTTCATTGAAGCTCTGTCATGGAAAATGTCCAGGGGTGGATGAATTTGTTATTGATGTGGAGAGCAATGTAATAGTAAGCAGGCTGGAGTATGGGAAAACTTGTCAGCATGATGGAGGAGCGCTGTCATGCAAGACACACAACAGTTCAGTTAGTGAGCTCATCACATTGACTGGTCCCCACACTCCAACGTTCCCTCTGAGAGCATATGACAGAGAGAGCCATGGTGTCTGATCCAGGCAAAGCGATTCATCCGCGCAATGAATCGCAATAGCATTCCTTTCCCTTGAGTAGTGTCTCGCCCATGTGCCTGGCTGTCCTCTTCTGTTATGGCATTGTATCCTGAAATCCAGCAGAGTGACAAACACAACAGATATGCGCTGTGCGTCTTTTTGTGTGCACATACACTTGTGTGTATCTGATCTCTTGGCTTGCCCTCTAGGGAGCCTCTGCATGCCGATCTTTTCAGTAAAGTCCCACAGGCACACACTGCTTTCCCATGGCTCTTCAGAGTTGTCAACGGGCATCGTGCGTGGCTGTTCCTGTTTTTTTTTTTTAAACTCATTAATTTTTTTTTTTATCTACATGTTTATTCAGTTTGAGCATCGTCAGGGGCAGTCGAATGCGTCTGTAGATGTGCTCGAACCGCTTGAAATTCTGGATTTGAGCTCACGGGTTGGCTTGAGATTAGCTTCTGTCTGTTAGATCAAAAAGAGAGTAGCTCGGCATCTCTTGTGGGCTAAGCTCTCTTAGGTCATACCTGAACTAGGCAATCTGTACTGTGCCCGAACACAGCTGGCTGTCTCGGTAAAATCTTCTTATGCGTGCAGCGTAATCAGCCAAAAATCGCTGTGTTGGCTAATCAGTACATCTACTTTAAGTGTCAGAGAGCTCTGTGTCAGCGTGCCCGACGCATCTCCAAAAAGCTCCAAAATATGTACAACCATTAAGCCTGTACAAGTGTGCTATGCAAGCGTACCTTTCTACACCACTAAAACTCCCGTTGTGATGCTCAGAGCGATTAGTCGCAGTGTGAGTACCATTTTTATACACTAATGCTTTCATCCTCAAGTCTCAATGTCAGTTAGTTTGAACGAGGGCCATGAGTGACACCAGTGGCAGGCCTTTAAAGATGGCTTCCGCCCTAGAATTCACACCTGTGTGCAATTCATTCAACCATTCATCCAGCATGCACAGTCTCTGGCATTGTGGTATTGCTAAACCAATGAATGATCACATCAATGTCCTCAAGAAACGGTGCTCGCAGACGCAAAAGCATCACTGGATTATGAAGGAGGCAATGGGGATAGTTGTGGTCTGGGATGGTACGAGGCAGCTGGGTATAATGTGAGTAGACTCTTAGACATTCTCTGGTTTTGTACATAGCGATTTTGATTTAAAATCTAAACTTGCAATGTTCCTATAGTGTTGCCAATAAACAAAGAGCGTAGGAATTAGAATCATGGTGCGAATCTACTCTTATAAGATTGTATTTACAGGGGATGCTTTTGTGTCTGTGAGCACCAACCAATATTCTTGAGGACATTGACGTGATCATTCGTTGTTTAAGCCATACCGCAATGCCAGAGACTGTGCATCCTGGATGAAAGGCTGCATAAATTGCACACAGGTGTGAATTCCAGGGCAGAAGCCATCGCTAAAGACCTGCCATTGCTGTCACTCATGACCCTCTTTCAAACTGACATTGAGACTCGATGATGAAAGCAGTTGTATATAAAAATGGCATCTGTGAAGGTCAGCTGTGTGAATTTGGTTCAAACCAAACTGTGTACTGGAAAGCTGAAATCAGTTCTGTCTCCATTTTCAAGTGTTCAGCCAGAACGAATTCTAGGACTTTAATTCTTTCTCCTTTTTACACCTTTATAAAACTTTGCTGAAAGCAACCTTATCTCCTCAAGTCCAGACCTCTTGGATTCTGTTTTCAGTGTCACCTTGACATCGAGTGTATGAACGAATTAACTCTTTGAACGACACAAAAGCAGCCGTGAACCATATCGAAGATCTCAAAGAAATAAAAAGAAATTATTTGGCTGATGTTGTATTTTATTCAACAATCCTAATGTTTGGCGGTAAGACCGTAACATACTGTACAATAGTAGAAATACTGCTGATGTTCAACTTTGCCATTTCTGTTAAGGTAATTAGGCCATGTGCAATTATTATGCAATGTATTAGGTACATCTCCTTATTTTTACATTGCTTGTCCTTTTGATCAATTCTGCTCACCATATAACTGACGCTTACTATAAGCTGTGCACTGAGACCACGACAAGATCTGTGATTGGCTGAGGATGTGATGATACAACAACAATACTATATATGTACGGCATTTTGTCTGTTTTGTTAACATTGACATAGTAGCTCTTATAGCTATTGAACACTTATCTACACCTCCTAGTTTCTACACCTATATTCTAAGTGCTTTGGGTGGTATATACTCTAAATATGAGTTTATTGTTGTTATCATTGCTCATTTCATTCGTTTAATTTGCCATATAGAAGCACTTTGTCTTTTTACAATTACAAACTGTAGTCCATCTGTTTCCCTAAATGCTTTGTCCGTCCCCTTTACTCTTCTCTAATAGTCAGGACCAGCACAGATCATGGACTATTTGGGTGGTGGATCATTCCCACCGCTGCATTGGCACTGATGCTGTGGTGGGGATGTGTTAGTATGTGTTGTGCTGGTATAGACAAAGCAGTGTTGCTGGAGTTTTTAAACACTTCATTGTCACTGCAGGCCTGAAAATAGCCCACCAACCAAACATGTCCAGCCACCATCACTGATGAAAGATTAGAGGAATTTTAACAAAACCATGCAACTGCTGTCTCTGACTTTAGATTTACAAGGCGGAGCAATATGGCAGGTGTGTCTATCGGAGTGCACAGTGGCACATTATGCCAACAAAACACAAACTAAAACACCAGCACAACGTTAGCGTCACTGCAGTGATGAGAATATCCATGATCCAAACAGTCCATGATCTGTGCTGGTCCTGTGCTTGTCCTGATCATTAGAGAATAGAGTAAAGAGGATGAACAAAGTATGTAGAGAAACAAATGGACACTACAGTCTGTAATTGTAGAGCTACAAAGTGTTTCTATATGGTAAGTAAAACAAGGAGGTGTATCCAAAACAGTGGGTGTATACAGTGTTCCCTCGCCACGTCGCGGTTCACCTTTTGCGTACTCGGTGCATCGCAGGCTTTCAAAAAATGTTGACGGAAAAAATATATCGTGGATTTCCGCTGTTTTGCGGAACCTGATCTACACGTGCCTACACATGTGCGGTATAGTTAACGTATACAAATACATGTATTTGATGAACTTTTACATTTAAAAAAATCACAAAAGGTATAATAATATATTCAAAATGTTAATTATAGCAGTAAATAGCGTATTTACTCAGCGGATGAATACTCACCATAAACGAGAAGTAAGACTAGAGCATCGGCCGCCTGAGTCACTACTTGCCGACAAGTTTTTATCTGCGGTGTTGTGTTCGCTGTTTGTGAAAGTTTCATTATAGACTAAATTCATTCAAGCCCTACGATGCCACCCAAACGTTCTGCAAGTTCTACGACTAAAATAGCGTATAAATACTTCTATAAATATAGCATCCCTACTTTGCAGATTTACATTTATCGCGGGTGATGTTGGAAAGTAACCCCCGCAATAAACGAGGGAACAGTGTAGTCTTATGAGCCTTGATTTCAGCTGAGCCACACAGACAGTAGACTCAAGAATTTGAATCCATGGACCCAACCTCCCTTGTGTCAAACGTCCAGAGTGACGAAGGTGGTGTGGTGTATGTTTTGTTGAAAAAACTGTGGGCCTGCTCATGCCAATCAATCACCGTTTGTATGTCACAGCTCGTTTGGTTATTGTTGCTCACAATTTACCCACCTTCTAATGTCTATTTCCAGCAAGAGGACAGCCACCGTCACAAAGCAATGTGCACCTGACAAATCTGCACTTTGAGATCAATCATGTCAACACAATCTCAAATTGAATTGTTCCCACCATCTTCTGGAATTCATGCCATAAAGAATTGACAGTGTTTGGCCGTTTGGACATATTTCAATTGCTACATAATATAATGCCTCGTAACTGATGGCAAGTATTATATTCAAGTTTGACTTGAATTTCCCCATAATAGACGCATCATCACATCCTCAAGATCTTTCACAGCTGTACAGACTAAAGATAACTGCCAAACATCTTGAGGGTTTTTTTTTTTGCATTAGTGTCAATATTAAATATGTAAAGGGAAAGGTTGTGTTTTATATGGAAACTTTCTTATTGAAGAAAACAACATGGAAACATGCCAAATACTAATGCAAACGCAAGCTTTGACAGACAATCAAGATTAATCAAGAGACAATCAAAATCCAAGCTTAAAAGCCGGAAAACATGGCACACATCAGCATTACAACACATAGGGCTAGAAAGACGCCACATCCGGAGAGAATTCAGTTGCTCACACGTTGGCAGGTATGAGTACATCTGTGTGTGTGTTCAGAGGGCAAAGGGAAGTGTCCTCAAGCTTAAAATAATGAGAGTTTACTACTGACCGGTGAGAACTGGTTCTCTAGCACCTATACTCAATATGAGTAACTTCCAAAGTTATCCAGAAAGCAGTAAACAATAAACAACAACAAATCGCACGGACGTGACAGAGAATGTTCATGTGCTTACTGCTTAACGGAGTGTGTTTGTGTGAGCTCATAACAAATACTCACTCTCCGCTTCAGACGGTCCCTCTCTCGGAGTGTTAGTGTGTCAGCTTTGGCAATGACAGGGACGATGTTTACTTTGCTGTGTATGGCTTTCATGAACTCAACGTCCAGTGGCTTCAATCTAAAAATGCACATTTAACCCACATATATTAACATATGTTCTTTATTTTCTAATGACTTGACTGAACAAATTGCACAGTGCACAAGAATTTTACCCGTGTCCAAATGGAGATATGAAGTAAAAGCAGCAATGAACTCTGTTGTCCACAATGTGTCTGCGATTCAGGCCACTCTCATCATGCAGGTAGCGCTCAAACTGATTGTCAATGTACTGGATGATAGTCTTAAAACTGAGGGAGAAACAGAGCAGTGGGAGAATATAATGTTAATGACACTTTTGGTGTACTTGGCTGGCTGCATGGCTGGAAATATGCCTGTGTGAGAATGGTGAGCAGGGAGGATATTATTCTTTCCAACGCGCCATTCCCAGCATTCCATAACCAGACAGGCTGCAGTGCGCCACTTGATTTATACTTTACCCAGACATAACTGAAAATGTACGATATTATCAGACTAATTCAAATTTAATTACCAGGTATCAAGATCCACAACATAAATGTTGTTTTCCTATCTTTGTGAAATAATATAAGTACATAACTACAAATTAACATAAGTTCTCATAAGACAATAAGAACAAAATACTGTGTCTATGTACGTACATACACACACACACACACACACACACACACACACACACACACACACACACACACACACACACACACACACACACACACACGTTATCCCACCTACAAAGAATGGACAGGTTTGTAAATTGGTCATTTTTATCGTAGGTTACACTTCAACTGTGAGAGACAGGATATTTTACAAAATCCAGAAAATCACATTGTATGATTTTTAAATAATTAATTGCATAAAACATTTCTGGCTATTACAGACCTGTTAGTTTTTCCTTCCTATTCTGCACCAATGAATTTGAATGTATTAATTGCACCTACCATACTTGAGGCCAAAGAGCTGCCTAAGCTATCCGGACAGACATTAGGCCCAGAGAACACAACGTCCATGTTTTCCAAAAACAATTTGAAATGTGGACTCATCAGACCACAGAACACTTTTCCACCTTGTGTCAGTACATCTCAGATGAGCTCGGGCTCAGAGAATCAGCGTTAGTAGAGTTTGAACTTGCACTTGTAGATGCAGCTACGAACTGTTTTGGGTTTTCTGAAGTGCTCTTGAGCCCATGTGGTGATATCCATTACAAAATGATATCGGTTTTTAATGTAGTGCCGTCTGAGGGATCGAAGGTCACGGGCATTTAATGCTGGTATTTGGCTTTGCCGCTTACTTGAAGAGATTTCTCTAGATTCTCTGAATCGTTTGATGGTGTTATCTATAGGAAGGATTCAGATTAAATGGTAAAATGATTCTGAGGAAGGGGACGCCAGGCAGGAAGAGAGGTCTATGTATAGTGGGGAAAATAAGTATTTGATACACTACTGATTTTGGCAAGTTTTCCTACCTATAAAGGATGGAGAGACGGGTAGGTACACTGTGGGAGACAGAATATTTTACAAAATCCAGAAAAATCTAATTGTAATCATTAATAATTATTTTGTGTTTTATTTATTTGATACAATAAAAAGAGAGATATTATCTCAAATAAATCCATTATTTAAAAAATCACATTAAATTATATTTACATGCTTAATTCGAACTTTATTGCTTGAAAGAAGTATTTGATCACCTACCAAAACTTCATATTTGATACAGAACCCTTTGTTTGCAATTACAGAGGTCAGACGTTTCCTGTAGTTCTTGACCAAGTTTGCACAGACTGCACAGTTTGTCCCACTCCTTCATACAGATCTCCAGATCTTTCAGGTTTCGGGGCTGTCGCTGGGCAACGTTGCGTTTCAGCTCATTCCTAAGATTTTCTATTGAATTCAGATCTTGAAACTGGCTAGGCCACTCTAGGACTCCGTAAGTAGCATTTCAAAGTTGCCCTGCATGTTTCAATTTCAGTCTTATGTTTCCACCCCCATGCTTCATGGTTGGGTTGGTCTTCTCTCTTCTTCTTCCTCCAAACATGGTGAGCGGAGTTCATACCAAAAAGTTCCAGTCTGGTCTGCTCTGACCACATGACCTTCTCCTATGCCTGCTCTGGATCATTGTCAAGATTCTAATGGGCCTGGACATTTGCTGGTGTGAGCAGGGGGACATTACTTTTTATCCATGATGGCATACTGTGTTAGTAACGACCATCTTTGAGACTGTGGTCCCGGCTCTCTTCTGGGTACTGGGCTCATTCCTGACCTTTCTTAGAATCACCCTTACCCCACGTGGTGAGAGCCCCAGACCAAAGAAAACTGACAGTCTTCTTGTGTTTCTTCCATTTTCTATTAATTACACCAACAATTGTTGCCTTCTCACCAAGCTGTTGCCTATTGTCCTGTAACCCATCCTAACCTTGTGCAGGTCTACAATTTGTCATGGTGGAGATATTGGAGTGTCACTGATTTAATGTATAGACAGCTGTTTTTTAAATAGATCTGTTCAAACAGGTCCAATTAATTCAGGTTGAGTACAGAATAGGATCTTTCTTATAGAAAAAGTCTCAGAGCCGTTCTTGCTGCTTTGTAGGTGATCAAATACTTATTTAATGCAATAAAGAGCAAATTACTTATTTAGAAATCATAAAATGTGATTTTCTGGATATTTTTTTTAGATTCTGTCTCACACACTTGAAGGTTACCTACGATTAAGGACAATTAAGTGTCTGCATTTTCTGCATTCTGTCTAAATTAACTGTGGAGTTAGTATGTGTTTTATCCCCTCATTGTAGGATTGAATTACCCACACTAAAAATGGTAAATAAAGAGAGATCATAGAGAAGTAATTAGAAACCAACACATTTACGACTATTACATATTACTAAATAACTGCTCATAACGGTTAACTGATATTGTAGTCACAGCAACAGCCATAATGGAAACTCTGTACATATTCTGAAGGGCTGTTTGCTCCACATACAAATTATAGTCATACTGCATTTCCTGCTTTTAAGCAGCCATACAGACAGACATTTACACACTAATCACTGACCAGTCTTGACTGTTGATTGCATCTCCGTAGCCAGGAGTATCTACCACAGTAAGGCGGAGCTTTACTCCCCTCTCCTCGATTTCCACAGTTGAAGCTTCAATCTGCACTGTCCGCTCAATCTTCTCTAGAATTATGATATGACAAACAAGATGAAATTTTACGAACGTGAAATCTGAGATAGTCACTTCACACACAGGAATCTGTAAGGAATAAACAAAAGCATCCAAATCAATGCAGCCATTTGGAAATGTTCATACTGTGGACACAATCTGCCAACCTTTCCATCTACGCTAGGCATACAATCCTTTGTCATTTCTCTCCACCCTCCCCCCCCCCACCCCAAAATTACTTTTAATTACTTCAAGTGTATGAAAATGAAAAATACACATATATGCAGGTGGTTAGAAATTGAAAATTTTGCATTCGTTTTAGGTATCTGTATTTGTATTCAACCCCAATTTCTTGTGTCAAAGCCATGCGTGCCCACAAACTTAAAAAAAGCATAAATGTTTATTACAAAGTCAAGGGCTATTCCAACTATGTTGCCTTTACAAAAAAAACAGACTCATGTGGAGGGTTATGTTGTTCAAATATGAGCCATTGTCTTAACTTTTAATATGAATTTGACTTCAGGGGGGATTTTTTTCTCACTAGTGAGGTTAACATGAAAAACTCTGTCCCCTTTGCCCCAAGTACTTCTGTTTTCAGAGCCTTAAACTCATCTATTCAGACTTACTGAATTACCTGTAGGGGGCCATGAAAGAATCAGACAGGCAAGGGGGGGAAGGAAGGGGGAAGATGAAATATTAAAAAGACAGAAGAGAGGGGAGAATATGAGAGAAAATTACAAAAAAAAAGAAATAAAGTGAAGCAAAAGAACAAAAAGTGACCAAAATAAGAATGCCTCAATTTAATATTGGAGTTGGAGTTAAATATATAAATATGCTATAGTCATTTGTTGGCATATTTATTTACTTGGTGACATTTTCATTACAGACACAATAACATTGTGTGTGTATTACCTGCTGCTCCAGGTATGTAGCGTTCTGGGTAGAGGTCAGTGAGGAATAGGCTGTTGATGAGGGTAGATTTACCCAGTCCAGACTCTCCTAGAAAACACAAGCTGGTAAGCAAGCAGACAAAAAAAATCCCACCAACAAATATAAGTGTGTGTGTGTGTGTACATGTGTGTATAACTCACCTACTACCATCAATGTAAACTCAAACCCCTTCTTCACTGACTTCCTGTGTACCTGGTTGGGGAGGTTGGCAAAGCCCACATACCCTGCAGCCTCTGGAAACTATAACACACAGTAAACATTCTTTTTGGTATGCTTAAATAGGTCTAAAAGTACATGGTCAGATTATTTGTTTTGTATTCTTGATTTGTATTGTGTGTTTGTATCCTACCTTTCCTTTTTCTCCAGCTTGTGACATGTCTGTAGCTATCTGGGAAAACAACTAGAGTTGGAAAAAGAGCGGTTATTAGTTGTATGTCCGTTTTTCACATTAACCAAGGTAAATTCATGCACAAGAACTAAAACAACAAGGTTCCCACATATAGCCTAAACGTAGCTTTACAATTTAATGCTGAGTGTTATGGTCTCCTTTCCCAATTTATTAAGATCAGTCTGTGGGAGTGGGAAAATACCAGTATGGTATACTGTGGACAAGATGATAAACCCATCAACACTGAAACGAAAACATCCATGCCATGCACACTATGACTACAATTGAATGTCATTTAAAAGTTAATGATAATTTTTTTAAAGTCTCTTCTATTTCTTTTGGTACATGACATTATATCGTTATTGTACTGATATATTGTGATATGAATTGAAGTTCATATCGCCCACATCCAATTTGAAAGTGAATATGGTTGAATGGCTGGTCTTAAATTTAATTTGGTGCCATGATTTGATTATGGGAGTGTGTGAGATAATGGGAACAGAGGGAGAGAACAGTTCTGTTTATCTTTCATCTTCTTTCCTAAACATATACTCCTCCCTGCAAACCTACAGAGAGTTCAGCCAGTAAACCTTGTCCATGGATATCCAAGCTGTGATTTGTAGAAACAGGAAGCTCATCCGAACAAAGGCTTATGCTACACATTGGACCTGGGCTATGTTTGAGATAACACATTTTAAACGGGTTTGCTCAGATAAACAAAGGTCCAGAGACTGTTCAAGCAAAGTCCTTTAGAGAGCTGATGGAAATAAATGAACGTCAGGAGAACCAGAATTTAGCACAATACGGTCATATCCACACTCAGAAGACCCAAGTGATTTACTCGTTTCTTGATCAGTAGGTTTACAGTAGTTCTAATTAAAATGCTCTGCTACGTTGTGCAATATACCTATTTAGCATTCAGTCTAAGTTTTTAAGCTGCATATACAAAAAGAGTAACCAAAAATTCTGCTCATCAGAAAAGGATGTGATAGACTAAAACTTACGCTTGATCACTCTGTTCTACTTTAAATTCTTCTCCAAAATTAGACTACAATAGATACAGCCTCTCTGGATGACATAAAAAGTGCCTCCAGTAAAAAATACTGAAAAGCATAACCTTTTATAAATATTTGTTCACTCATATTTACTAGCTAATCACTCAAAAAGTTGCTATTTCAAAAAGTGATTTTAACCTTGCAGTCCCAAAGCAGACACACAAAAGCACCTAGTTTTTTTTCCCTCTCACACACGCATACAAAGGTCTAGTTAATACTCAGTCGCCAGTGGTTAGAAAAGGAATTCGATACTACTATATATTAACAAAGTGGCTGCATTATTGCCAGGATAATTACACTACGCAGCATTACAGGAGGCTCAAACCTACAACAAATGATGTACTAATAACAAAGCCTGCATTATTCATATTTTGTTTAACTGTATTCATATGGGTTTCAACTGATCTTTCTTCAGATAAAATACTGTAGAGTCTAAATGGCTGTCATTGTGACCGAAATGTCACTTGTTGGAAGAGTGTGAAATGTAAGTACACTGTATATTTGTTTAAAAGACAGCCAACGTTTCCACATAGTTACCAGTGCTGACTCGACTTAAGAGATTTGCCACTTCAATCGAACCCTAAACATTGCTGTTGTAGCTCTCCAGATATCAAGGCAGGCACGCAACTGGATATGCACACACTAAGCTCATTAATGGAATTAGCGTCATTAGCTGCAATGTATGGAATGGGGACCAATTCCACTGGCTAACAGGTTGCATTTGCAAATCTCCACTAATACACAGGCTAAAATACTAAAAAAGAATTCACGGAACTTGTAAATCAAACAAATCACAATATTTATTTAAAAAAAAAACATTAATTCTAACAATAAAGTAATATTATAAACAATAAAATATTGGGATTTACAGTAAGTAGCTGTTGTATGTACTCTGTGTAGGATATGACGTGTTGTAAGCTCGGTACGGACGGAGCATGTGTGATACGAGAGTGATGTATGGTGTGTTAAGTAAAGAGAACATAGCTAAATTTGTTAAACTCACTGTACGCCCTGAATGTGATGCAACTGAGTTTCTGTTTGAGGAATTATTCTGTTTTAAAGAAGGACAATTCCTAGTTCTTAGGACTCTGATTATCACCAAGGAAACTCTTCTTGGGACTGACACGTACACATTCAAATCTATACATGTGCGAATTAATGTGTAAATGATTACTTTGTACACACTAACAAACAATTTAACATTAACAATGCTATTTAACTACATGTTCATAGATTGTGTAACTTTTTTTTACAAGCTACCTGACATAATATGAAGTAAGGTTCTGATTGGAAACAACTTTACAAAGTACAGGCTATACCGGAAAAAAACTATTCAAGAAACAAATGCTTCCCTGGTGAGTATGTGAATGATTATTTGAGTGAGTGAAAGAGAGTCGAAGAGAGATCTAAAGCTAGCATTAGCTTTTTTTCTGAGCTTGCTATCAATGATATCTAGCCAGTCAACGACAATAGCTGAATCTGTAAGTTACTATATGTGTGAGCATACATGTACATTAAACACAGACAATGTTTGATTCAGACACCAGATCTCATCATCTACACCCCAATCAAGATGGACGATGCTGAACTAGCAGCATTTTAGCACATCCTGCATTTCTGCACTGTACGAAAAATGACCAGCAGTGTGATGGCGTTGTCATGTGCTCAACAAGTAGTGTTAACTGACAACTGATGGGTAGATGTCATGTTCAACAGAGCTGTATATACCAATCACAGCACATGTCTCTTTCTGATTATTTGGTGACAGAGACTTGCCCCCCCCCCCCCAAAAAAAATTAAAAATCACAGAAAAAAACTTGTTCCTGATAATCGTTACAATGTCAAACCAAACAATATGGAATCATTACCTGTCATTGTTTATTAATTGCATTATAAGCTGTGTTTCAAGATACAGGCAGTCTCAAATAGGGAGATTTGAACTCCTAGTTGTATTTGACAGCCACTTAACCACACAGGCAGGATCGTTTCAGAAAAGGAGTGATATCAACGCTAAGTCTAATATTGTTTATTTGTTTTGCTTAACATTGCTATTGGCATCAGTGTCCATTTCAGTGACACACAAGGTTATATCTACACACAAGGTTCATATTTAAACTCGTTATGCGCACGCTCGCACACACGTCAATGACAATTTTAGAGTAATCAATTAACATAACATGCATGTCTTTGGACTGTGGGAAGAAACCGGAGTACCCAAAGTAAACCCACTCAGACGCAGGGAGGACATGCAGACTCCACACAGAAAGGACCCAGGCTGTTCCACCCTGGGATTGAACCCAGGTCCTTCTTGCTGTGAGGCAGCAGTGCTACCCACTGACCCTCCCCAATGCTATCTAATGAGTTAAATAACACAA
>JAUZST010075683.1:0-21202 GCA_034779995.1 Parotocinclus haroldoi | reverse complement strand
TGTTGTAAAGCTGCTTTGAGACAATGCTCCATTGTAAAAAGCGCTGTATAAATAAATTTTGATTGATTGATTGATTAGGTACTATTTGAGTGGTGGGTTATTCTCAGCACTGCAGTTACATTGAGGAGGTGGTGGTGTGTTAGCGTGTGTCTATAGAATCATTAAAAAGTGATAAATGTGTTTTCTTAAATAAATTATTGTTATTATTAGTTATTATTGTTATGAAACATGATATTGGCTATGTAGTGCTTTTTACAGAAATAATTTCTTTTATCGTCTAATCAATTTAATCAAGCAAAAATGCAGTTAATCACGATATAATGGGTGCGATTAAGGGAACATCATTTTTAATCATTTGACAGCACTAGTTTTAGCTTATTTGTTTTACAAATAATACTTAGTTTGTTCGAAACTTGCCTCACACAGATTTTAATATAAAGCTTTGCATGCAGTTTGCATGGATTCTCCTGGCTGAGTATGAAATGTACTCTACAACATTCCTGATATGTACCCTTATCCTCTTTTACACATCTGCAACATGTAGATCATGTTCTTTCCTTCAGCTTCTCTGTAAATCTCCTCCAAACCTACCCTTAAAGGGTGTTCTGCATTTGCGCTTGTGAAAGACTATTTACAAATGTTTTTGCTTGGTTATAAACATTTTTGATGTGACATGCGCTGCCTCTCCCGGCCCTCATATGGTCTGTTATCTATGGAGGTCAAACAGTGCATCCACCTCAACAGTGAAAGTTTACATAGTTACCCTTGCACTTATCTGCTTTAAAGTTTAGAAACTGAAGATAAAGCAGTGGTCCGTAGAAGGTGCAGTTCTATCTGTGTGGATGGTGTTACATGAACTGAATGAACATTGGATGACCGTTCTTATGTGATTTTTATTAGCAATCAAATGAATAATGTGTATTTATTGTAAAACTGAGAATAATTATGGCTGGTTTTATATTCTAAAGAACAACCGACCTGGACTGCAAGGGCCAAAAGGAGCAAAAGGCCACCGAGGGCCTGAAGGACCACCAGTGAGTATAAAAGGTTCTCAACCTCAAAGCATCCCATGTTTATTATACCTGTTGTGGTGCATTCTGCTGTATGTCCAGCAGAATCATATAGCCATACAAGAAGTATAATGAACAGAATCTTTAAATATACAGCATTTTATATGTATCATAATTTTACTTATAGATCAAGTGCAAGTTATTTAAAAAATAGCTAACACATTATGGACACTATGTATACTTAAAGGGTTTATAGGCTGAGGGAGTTTAAAAAGCTGTCCGAATGCTTATTTCAAAATAAAATGACAGAAAACCCCATGGACTCGCATTTTGTATCTAGTGTGGTGAGTCTATACAGACATTTTACTGATTAGAAAGGTTTTTCTTGCCTTGAAAAGAGCCTGATCACTATCAGACTGAAATTTAACCGTGCTCATCTCTGCCTCTGGACACGATCCATAAGGGAGGACACTTTTGTACATCAAAAATGCTCTTATTTGGAAGTTGATCTCTCAGAAGGTCTAGCTCTTCTTTCCTTTGGCAGAGTTCCTTGTATACTTTGTAAGAAAACAGAAAATGAACTTGGGTGTTTCTGTCCAGGTCAGCACAATTGAAGGAAGTTGTGTGAGCTAATATACTGTATATATAATTTTATCTTTTCTTTCTAATTCTAAGGGACCACAAGGGCCACCTGGACCAGCTGGAGTTGATGTAAGTGTGTGCTCTGCAATAACTTTGTTCAATGAACCATTTGAATGTTTAAGTTATTTTTGCCTTTTTGATCGGTCTGCCATCCAGAGATCTACATACTAGTTTTCCCTCTCATGGAACAGCTGCCATTCTGGAAATGTTATGGCTGGTAAATTCTGTCCACAAAGACACATAGATTTAACCACAGCTTGTTGTTGAACTGCAAGTCATGCAACATCATAGAGTAGGCCTTGATACTGGAGCTTTTGTGGTGCTTTACTTTATCTGTAAAGTATACAATGGTTTAAAGTCAAGCAAGAAAATAAATTGAAATGTGTATAGGGTTAGAGTTATTATACATATTATTATGTGGGATTGTGGTAGCACAGCGGTTAAGGTGCTGGACTATGGACCAGAAAGTCCAGGGTTCAAATCCCTCCTTTGCCACAATTGGGTCCCTGAGCACAGCCCTTAACCCACAATTGCTTGGATTTGTAAGACTGTATTAATTGTAAGTCGCTCTGGATAAGGGCGTCAGCAAAATTACGTAAATGTAAATGTAAATTTAATATGATAGTATGTGATTTGTGAAGTAATCAAGCTTGCTATGTTTGGATTTTTGTAATTGGTCATTCATATCTGTACATGTATTAGAGTGTGCTTGTTGTAGTTAAATGTGAAAGACATTTCCATAATATGAATTGGGACTTTCTATATTATCTTAAGATGTAATGGCAAGTTTAGTATGTAACTGTATCCTTTGTCTTACTCCCAACTTCTATAATTCTATACATGCCTTAATTCCATGTAAACCTACTGACAAACAAAAATATAAAAAAATACCGCACCCAGATAGAAATGTCTAATCACTGCAAAGCTCGTAATGCAACAAGTGTAGTATTCACATACATCGTGAACTAATCATATATGAGATAACTGCATATGAAAATGAGAAAAGTCTAAACTAACTTACTAGGTCTGAGCTTCTTTTGTTAAATGACATAAAATGTGTATTAAATTAAATTCACACAAAATCTAATAGTCTCCCACCCAGGCCATGATGTGAGTTTCCTTGTAACATTGCTAGGCCCTTGGACAATGCCTTGAACCCTGTTTAGATCACTTGTAGACCAATAAAACGATTCACCAAAGTGATATAACTGTGTTTTCCTGAACTGTGAAATATTTGTATTATATTAATAGTAAAACTCCAGGTGTACTTGAATTAACTAAATGTTTTGTGCATGTATTAGTGTTGATATGATTTATAACGTTTATAAGAGTTGTGTTGTCTATTGACTTTGAACGAGTAAACTACTTCTCCTACTCGTCTCCTTACAGGACTGTGAGATGCTGGATATCATCATGAAGATGTGCTGTAAGTACTCTGTGTCTCTTTCCAATGTCTTAACAATACTGTCTGGAGTGTGACCCCTGTCCTACAAACATATCTTAGCAAATAAAACTAATGCTCCATGTTACAAAGGCATTGTATTTTCACTTAATCATAAAAGGCAAATTTAGTTTTTTTTAGTTTGCAGCTTTAGCATTTATTCTCTGATCCATTGATGCAGCAAATTAAGAATGAAAATGAATAATAAGAAATGTGGGAGTAGCAGGATATTTTATTTTGACCTATAACATGACTAACCCATTGGGAGCTTAACATCGTTCCTTAATGTGCTTCAACTGTGGTTTGTTTACATACATACCACTCTGGGAAGTGTTCAAGGTGTGTTGTATCCATAGTGAAGGATAAGGAGCTGTCAAAAAAGCTGAAAGCTGCTGTTTCATTGGAACAAAAGGTCAATGGGTACAAGATATTAGGGAATGAATGTTCCTAGATACACAACTGGGAGCATGGTACAGAAATTCAAAACTTCTGGCACAGCCGCAAACATGCCTGGCCATGGAAAAATGCTATGTCATCTGGACAGCAAATAAAACCCTTGTGGTACTGCGAAAGACTTACAGGACGGTCTGTTGAAGGCTGGGACAAATGCATTCATGTCAACCATAAAAAAGATCCCTTAACAACCATTTCCGGGCTTGGCAATGGTGGGATGTGAACAAAGGCAGCATGGAAGTCATCAAGCCTCAATGAGCTGGCAGCCTTTGCGTGAAAAGAATGGATAAACATTCCACAAGAAATTCAGGTTATTGTTATTGTTTATGTAAGTTACTGTATCAAGGCAAAAAGATGCTCCAACTGAGATTGGAGTACAGTGTTCCTTCGTTTATGGCGGGGGTTACGTTCCAGAATCACCCGCGATAAACGAAAATCTGCAAAGTAGGCACGCTATATTTATTTAAGCATTTATACACTATTTAAGCCGTAGAACTTGCAGAACGTTTTGGTGGCATCGTAATGCTTGAATGAATTCAGTTTATAGTGAAACTTTCACAAACAGCAAACACAACAGCGCAGATAAAAACTTGTCTTGTCGGCAAGTAGCGACTCAGGCGGGCGACGCTCTAGTCTTACTTCTCGTTTTTGGTGCGTATTCATCCGCTGAGTAAATAACACCATTTACTGTAAATCATAATATTTTATTTATTTATTTCCTTTATTGTTAGAATTAATATATTTTATATATTTTTTTAATACATTTTGTGATTTTTTTATGTAAAGGTTCATCAAATACATGTATATGTATATGTTAACTATACCACACGTACTACGCATGCGAACCTGCGAAACAGCGAAAATCCGCGATAAATTTTTTCAATTCATATTTTTTGAAAACTGCACCGAGAAAACTGCACTCTGCGAAAGGTGTACCGCGAAGTGGCGAAGGAACACTGTATAGAGGTTGGGGGTTGAATAATAGCGCACATGGATATTTAAACTCCAAATTATTCCAACTACTCTATCAACGTTGCTTCTATGTAACAATAAATATTATCTCTGTGTTTACTGAGACTTAATGGGCATGAAAATATTCTATGAAAAAGTTTCTATAGTGTAATTACCTAGCTGTTAGAAATAACAGATTACAGCTGACGTGTATTAAAAAGTAAAACAGCTTAATTCCCAAAGCAAACTGTTCTGGCATAGAGGTCTGCGTTAAGAAATAGTCTGTGAAATCTCCCATTTGACAGCCTTTGCTGCATGTGCGAGCTGGTGTGTATTTCTATTGTATATTTTTTGTGATTTGTATTCCATGACCAGAATGTTCAATCCACTCGTATAATGTAATGGAAATTCTAATTCTTAATTTCTTTTTTTTTGTTTGCATTGTTTCTTACAGCTTGTTGTGGTGAGTAACCCTTTCTCTTTAATGTTTGCAAGGAAATGGTTTGGAACTCTTTGGAAATACAAGTTGTTATTATTTATTCCAGCCTGCCAAAGATGGCTGCTGATGGTGACAGTTTTCTTGGGAATAGTGAATTTTCTGTCTTTTTCTTGTCTTTAGAATGCAAGTGTGGACCTGTGGACATTGCCTTTGTTTTGGACAGCTCTGAGAGTATCGGGGCTAACAACTTTGCAATTTCCAAGGAATTCATCACAACTGTCATTGACAGACTAATCAGGAGTCAGCATGTCAAAGTGTGTAGCATGAAAAAAACATGATGTACAGTGCTCAAGAGTATACAGTACTTAAAAGGCTCTCTCCATGCTCTGTTCAGTTTGGTGTAAACGAGTCTCGGATTGGTGTGGTACAGTACAGTGGAGCTAATGCTCAAGAAGTTGTGAGGCTTGGTGACCCCAACATCCAGACCCTGACAGACCTCAAGCAGTATGATTAGAAGAGAAATACAAAATGTTCCCAGTGGTTAATGAATTGGTCTGTCTTTGTCTGTAGTCATTTGCTTTTTCTTCCATCAGGGCTGTTAAGAACTTCCGCTGGCTGGCTGAATCTACTTATACCGGAGAAGCCCTCAAGTTTTCACTGAATAATATGATCAACCGGCTGGTAAAGGGAAAGAGCATAGTGCTGGTCCTGACTGATGGCCGCACAGATACCAGTAGAGACAACGTTCCCGTGGAAATACTGTGTAACAAGGGGCTGAAGGTGAGAGGGGAAATGTTGATAATATATTAATGGCCCATTTTTCATTAAGGGAAATAGTAAATGTGAATTCAGCAAAAAAGTATATAGGAGCAACACAGTGTAATGTGAAGAGAGAATTTAAAGTTGTATCGATACACTGTGAACATGTTGTGTTTGTAACGATGGCTGTATTTAATGTTTATTATTAAAGATCAAAGATATTACAGACCACAATTCTTTAGATGCAGACTTTGACCTTTGTAACAAAAGTGAGCCTTTAGCCACTTTGTGCCACATTTTCCACATTTGTTTTAGTATCACTGTTATCATTTCTTTGATGGCATGGCTCTTCAAGCTACACAAATCCCAGAAGAACAAATCAGGCCAAGAAGTTTTAACATGTTTAACATGTCTAACGTTCAAGTTAAAAGACCCATGTATGCTACACTTAAAAAGATGTGTGCATTGATGATATAAGGAAATAAAAACTCTTGTAGCGTGTGTAACTTTTTTCTCGCCGCCAGGTTATTGGTGTAGGTGTTGTGGACTATGCAGGCAGAAAACCAAGTGAAGACAGAGTAAAGGACATGGCCTGCCAAAGTGATAGAGTTACTCCGGGTCACCCTTTTCTCCTTAATAACTTTGCAATGCTTCTAGATGATGGTTTCCTAAAAAACTTGACTGACAAAATCTGTGAAGGTAAATTCAAATAATGCATCTTATAATGTAGTAAAAAGCAGCTGATATGAATGTGATGTGAAATTGACTCGTATTGTCTTTTTTCACAGATAAGAAGTGTCCCAACTATACTTGTCCAAGTATGTATATATTTAATTCATGATATCAGAAGCTATAGTGACAAATGAATTATAAAATTAGTAAGGTGTTTTAAGGTGTACATAATGTACTGTGCACAAGTCTTAGGCCACCCTAAGATTTGATCTTTATCAACGTATAAATACCATATATACTGCTTACAAAAATTAGGGAATATTTCAAAATTACATGTCCCATAATATTTGTGAGCATTTCATGTAAATATCAGTGATGATTCTACCCAACAATTTCAAACTTGGATTTGTAACTCCAAAGAAGTAGTTTCTGGGCTGCTACCCTACCAAACAGATCATTCCTCGTCAAGCCTCTTCATACTGTAGAAGGAACAGCATGGCATGCTGCTATTGCTCAAGCGTAAGGGGAAGTCACACCAAATACTTGCCATGGTAGAAGAAGCTGGTTTTTAATACATACAAATGTACTGTATTTTCTGGTTTGTAAAGAGACCAATGCTAAAACAATGATATATTCAATCTCACGGTGGTCTAAGACTTTTTGCACAGTTCTGCGTGTATTTTCTTTCATGCTTTAAAACAAATTCCTTTGTGTGTTTTAGTTTCCTTCAGTGAACCCACTGATATCGTTATTATGATGGACAGCTCAGCTAGTGTTGGCGCCAAGAATTTTAAACTGACTCAAGACTTCACACAGAAGCTGGTGAAGCGTTTCCTGTCTGCAGAAAGGAAAGCGGACTTCCAGGTTCGTGTTGCTGTTGGGCAGTACAGCAGCACTGCCAGGCTAGAAGCTAATTTTACCACCAATGCCACCCAGTTGGTTGCTCAGATTGCAGAGGCCAAGTTCCAGGACAGTGGTACATTGGTGATGCGGGCACTAAATTTAGCTGCAAGCCAACTGAGGGGCAGCGGAAACAGAAAGAAGAAGTTGCTGGTCTTTTCAGATGGGCGTTCACAAGGCATCACTATGAACCAGATACAGAAAGCAGTGGACCAAGTGAAAAATGCTGGAATTGAGCTTTATATTCTGGCTGTAGGGAATCAAGTGAATGAAGCTAATCTGCAAACCTTGGTAAGTCGAGGGCAAGCTTCCCGCAATCTCTTCAAGGTTGTCGACTATAACGCCTTGCTCAGGGGTGTCTTTTATCAGACGGTGTCTCGAAAGATTTCACTGATCTGATTGGGAAAGGGCTTCGAAAACGAAAGCTGCTTAGCAGTGGAAGGGATGAAGTAAGGAAGTGTTAAGGGAGTAGAGCATTAGCTTAAGCCTTTTTTTCATTGTTACATTGTGATCCATAGCTAATTTGAAATCATGTAGGAATTCTCCTCAAATCATGTTTAGGATACAGAAAACTACTTTATGTTACTTGTATGTCTTTGGAAGGGAAAAGGTAGATTGTATGTCGCCTCGGATAAGGGCATCTGCTAAATGCCTAGATGTCGTATGTTAAAGGATTGACGAATGTTATTTTACAGTCGTATCCTTTAGCAATGTGAGTTTTTTTCTCCCTTGTTTATGTTTGGTACTTGTATTATACAAACCCCCTAGATGTACATTACAAATTAATTTGTTGGGCAGCTTGTCTGCACTACAGAAAATATTTTTGTTTGCTGGTCAAGAATTCAAAATCTCTCAGTGGCATGATGCATACACTGAGTCATCCTTAATTGTGAAGAATCATATCCATATCTTATTCATTCAATCCTCAGTTTGCCTTTAGCTTTATTTCTAAATTCCATCTCATTCGAATATTCACAGGTGCTAGGTGTACACGTCTCTGGTCACTTGCATATGGATGCAATGTATGTCAAATTTGTCTTAGTGAGTTTAACCAAAGATTTCACCACTAGAAACATGTAAAATTTTATGTTCTAAATGTATTTGAAGCTTGTCACTGGGAAGCTGCAGAGGAGTTTTTCAATAAAAAACTTTATCCCACCACTATTGCCTGTGATGTGAATTACTAATCTAAAATATATACTCACTGAGCACTGAGCACTACTCGGTAGTGTTGTTCTTAAAACAGCCTTAATTCCTCATGGTATGGATTAAGCATGTTGGAAACATCTTTTTGAGCTTCTGCTCCATGTTTTCATCAGTGGCACGGTTCGCTTGAACAGGTTTTCTGTCATGACGACATGAGTAAGATATAGCGTATAAGAATTCTTATAAGAATTCTAATGTTGATGTTAGATGTTGGGTAGCACTGCTGTCTTACAGCAAGAAGGTCCTGGTTTCAGTCCCAGGGTGGAGCGGTGTGATCCCTTCTGTGTGGAGTCAGTTCATGGGTTTACTCTGCGTACTCAGTTCCTCCCACAGTGCAAAGACATGCATGTTAGGTAATTACTCTAAATTGACTTGAGTGTGTATATATGACGTGTTTTAAGATAACCTTAGTAAACTGATGCTGAAAGCAACATTATATAAACAAACAGCATTGCCGTTAAACAGGCAGAATGAATGTATGAGGTGTCTAGTTACTATACTGCTCACAAAAAATACATACTTTAAAATGAAATCTCCCATAATTAAATATCCCCTAATTTTTGTGAGCAGTGTATTTAGTTCGTATTTTAGACATAGCTACAATAGATCACTTTATAATTTTAGGATTGTTTTCCAGCAGCCACAAGAACAAGAGCAAGCAAATTGAGTGAGGACAACTGTTTAGCCCTGGCATGCAGCCACCATATTCTTCAGTAATGACTATAGTTGTAATCAAGCGTGTGGTCCTGATCTAAAGTTTAGATGGGACCCATCTGTTTATATGGATATACTTTTGTTTTTCATGCACTGTGGCCTAATGTTGAAGGTATTTACATGTTTATGTTATAATTCCTTCATTTTTATAGACTATGTCCTATTGATTATGCTGCTTATTTGTTTCTTCAAAAGTGTTCTCCTCAAGGTGGACTCATGAACATTAACATTACACAATGTCAGAGAGGCCTTTCATTGCTTAGAAGCTACCCTGAGTTACTTTGTGAACGTCTGGTCAGAGTAACAGTGGACTTTCATTTATTTATACACAGTGTGTTTGGCTGTGGATTGCTGAAGTCAAGTACGGTTTTGTAATGTTTTCGAGTCTTTTTTGTTTTTACCGTGATGCAGTCCCATAAACGTGTTTTGTAGATCAAAAAGATCCCTGTTCTTTAAATACAACAAAACACCCATTCATACCTGTCAGCCCCTTGTTTGAAAACACACGACCCTAATTTCACCTTCAAATTAACTGCTGACTGGGCTCTAAATATGCTTTCCCTGCAGAGACATGTTAATATTAACCAATTTTAATCCATAAGTAAATGATAGGTATAATAGTTTTGTCTCATTTGCTTAATTAGCTTTATTTCCTTTTAGAACTTGTGTGACATATGATGATGTTTTAGTTACAGAAATACTAAAAGTTCAAAAGGGTTCATAAACTTTAAGCACCACTGAATAACACCAAGTACCCTTGAACTGTAGCTGGCATTCAGCACTGCAGCCTCATTGTCATTGTTTTATTAAAACATGCTGTAGTAAAGAGGTAAAGCAACAAAGTCACAATTGTTCAATTATTTACAGACAATCGTGGTTTAGTCTGTGAAAAAAACACCACAGACTAAATCATTGTTTAAACTCAACACACTCCATTTTAAAAAACAACTTAAAATTAACTGGATTGTGCAATTTATCTGCCTCAGTGCTCTGCCCATTTTCACTTCACATATATTTATAGCCATCTGCTTCTTTTATTTGTCTGCATGTCTAAGCCTCATCTCTATTATACTGAATTAAATATGCATACTCTGTTTAAAATCAAACTTTCGTTTCAGTTTAATAGTTGCATATTTAAGAAATGCAGGTACCAAGAGTAACGTTCAGCATTCTCCCTTGAATAAAATACAGGTTCAAACACTAACAGTATGTGGGGATATACACTGATTAACTCATGATCCTCTTTTCCTGAGTACTCACTAATTCAAAGACATGTTTTTTTATAACAAACTTGGCTGATCTAAGCCAGATTTATAATCAGTTCCTGTTCTTGATTATGTTGGCAGTTTGGCACATACTAAAACCTCTGCAAGAAATATTCTAAATATGACCTATTTCTGCAAAGCTTGAAGTGTACATTTTACAGTGATCACACTTTCAGATTCCCCACTAGAATATGAGTTTTTGAATTTAAGTGATTTGCTCGATTTACGTTTGATCCCTGCAGTGGCTGTGCTAACTTTTCATTATAAAAATCTAAAAAGTATAACTTGACCAAAAACTTACACCCTCAGTTCCACAGATCATCAAACGTTCCAAGGAAAGATTCAGGCTATTCTGTGAAAACTGGGTCTTAGTGATGTGGGAGTGTTAGCATTATGGGGGAGGAGATTTGGCAAGCCACTCTAGGCTAACAACTCTCAGCTGTCATGGTTCTAAGCAACAAAATCCAACATCTGGACAAAATTGTTTCCAGAATACTGAGGAATGTAGCCTAATAAAAAGGCAAACTGCAAAGTAAGGAAGACAAGAACAGATTTTAAGAAAATACAAGATAAAAAGATAAAACCGAAGAAAAAAACTAAAATTGTGCTTATTTCGTTGTTTTGGTTTTTTTGTCATTTATCTCTCACAAAAGTTTGAGTAAGTGGTTTGTGGGAGAGAGAATGAAAGGTAAGTATTGTGATAGTGAGAGACAGGACGAGTGAATTATTATGTCAGGCACTGCCTCAGTATGCTACAAATTAGTCAGTGCCAGCCTGGGAAGATGGCCATGGTTAGAGTATAAAAGTAAAAAACAAAAGTGAACTTAAGTTCATTGAGGTTAAATACTTAGACACACATACGCAAACTCAGCTGTGTACAACCGTGGAAAACCTGAGTCATATGTTGACCACTGAAACCTGGCTGTCCATTATAAGCAAGCAGAAGATGGCCAGCAATCGTTTTACCAAATTTATTCATGAAAAATAGATTCAAAACGTGCGACTGAAATGTTCTGTTATGTTAATGCCGCCAGCTATATGTATCTGCAGGAAAATAGCAGTAAACCGTGATATTCTTGGAGTAATGAAAAGTAACCTCCAAGCCTAGTAAATGTTGGCACCTTTCGTTTCGGTTCTCCACCAGCATCCCTTAATCATCAGTGGTTCCTGTGTTTCCTCTCTATAGCACACTGAGTGCGACCTAGGCAACCAATTAAACACTGACTCAGTGGAAGTATCCCCTCATGCATTAATACCATATTCAAGCTTAGCGAACCCCAAATGAAATATTATTTCCATTACTCTATAACATTTCGTTTTCAACTAGACTTACTGTTTAACAGTCCCCAGACCAGTACAATTCCTGGACATGAAATAAGAACATGGTGACAGAGAACTGGTTACATAATTGTGAAATATTGTTATGTTGAATTACACAGCATGGTGAATGCAACATAATATGCATTCACATACAAAAAGGCAAGGAAAGGCAAGTTTATTTGTATAGCACCATTTATACAAAAGGCAATTTAAAGGTTCAATAATACAGTCAAGAGTACAAGGCTATATATGTAGTGTTATTATTGTATTGCATTGTATTGTCAGGGCATTTCCCTGGTATAAGCAATCTTACATAGAATATTTTGTATGTAAAAACCTGTATATTTTCAACTTCCATTCCACTGATCTATTAGAAAGAGGTAAAACACAATTAAAGTGCAATGTTCTATAATTAGTCTGAATGCCCTGCACTGGTTTCTTAGTTGTACCCTGTGCTGCCAGTTAGGTCCCAGCTTCCCACAACCCTGAATTTCATAGACATTTGAAAGAAAAGAATTTCATATTGTAAAGGGGTTAGTTGAATTGAACATGAAAGATCAGAATTGCGCAGTAAAATTGTCATGAAAGTGTTAAAAGGATCTGGAAAGAATGCAAATGTTGACCTCTATTTATTTCTGTATGAACAGTGGCAGATTGTCTCCCACAAAGAATGGTGCATTGATGTAGCAATTTTAGTCCATGTGTCCTCCTCTGTGACACAGAAATGACCCTAGATTTCTGAAACAAATGCTGTAATAAATACCGTAATAAGACAATCACAAAGAAAATTCATGGGTAGGAGATACTGTTACAAATGTGGGGATTTCAGCTTTTCCTCCATCAGACATAATCAGATCCGATCAGATATAACTGATTTGGTCAAATCTGGGTCTTCGCAGTGGTGGGCTAGCAAATGACCAATGCGCCATTTGTATGTTTATTCTGATGTGTACTTTTGTTGACATTTTAAAACCTTTGGTGTATTTTGGACACATTTCTCAAGCGCTTCAGAATTAATACTGGATTTCTGTTTGCTAAATGGATCTTCTACCAAATTTCCACCCGGCTTTACCAACATTCAAAATATAAGAAGTGGCTCCAATTTATCCATTTGAATCAGCTGTACCCGCAACTTTTAAACACAGCCAACTGCAAAACAAAATGAAAAGACAGTTTATATAAAATATTGGCCTTTTTAATGTCATGATAGTAAAATTCAACAACTGACATATCCGGGGATCTTCCCTGTGTCTGCGTAGGTTTACACCAGGTACTCCAGTTTCCTCCCACAGTCCAAAGACATGCGGGCTAATTGGTGTGACTCTGTGTGTGTGTGTGTGTGTGTGTGTGTGTGTGTGTGTGTGTGTGTGTGTGTGTGCCCTACGATGGATTGGCATCTCCTCTAGGGTTGTTCCTACCCTTAGCAGTTAGGAACATTTTTGCAGTAATTTGTAGTAGTTTCAAGCATGAATGAACTGCATTAGTTATGAATCATGGCAAATGCTTAATTTAAATCATAAGTAATATTTATCAATTTAAGCTTATGCGTGGACAATAAATATCTTAGATCTTTAATATATACGATATATGCACCGTGATACACTTGTCCTCCTTCATTTATTCATCCATCTTCATTACTTGGTTGCCTTTCTAAGGTTGCAAATGTCCAGAGAAAAAAAACTGAGTCATCAGCAAACGACAGTGGAAAGCAGTGTGAAGACAGGCAGTCCATCTCTGAGCATCTCTTTTACTCAGTGATATCACTTACCCATTCACTCACATCATCAGATTTATTGTCTATATAATTAAAGACAATACATGTACTAACCTGGTTTTGGAAGGTGGGAGGAAACTAAAATATACAAAGACAACCCACATTAAAGGTTTAGTAGGTTTAGGTTTAGTCTATCATTCTATTGTGGTCAAGTGCATTTTGTGGTTAATATGCACCATACTTTGGAAGAAAACAAGAGCCTTAAATGAAATTACTGCCACATGTGAATTGCAAACGGACATAACTGATGTACATGAAACACTATATATCTGCTGTTTAACAAATAAAATACTGAGCCATATATACTGTATATACTATACAATGTTGCAGAGTGCATGTCTTTAAAAACACAGCCACTGTTTTTATTTGTATTTTATTTCAAAGGTTCTGGAGGAAGTTAGTTCAGAGTAGGATTCGGAGTGCAATATTAGTGTGCAGCGAGAGGAAGAAAGCACAGGTCATTCCTAGAGTATGAGTCACTCAAGGCTTTAGGGCTTTAGAGACAGAACAGAAACAGAAAATCCCCCGTCTCTCTCCCACACAAAAACACAAACACTTTCTCAGGGAAAAAAAAGCAATATGCATACATACATTATATTATTACATATTATTATTAAATACATACAGTATAACCACCCTACCCGTTTGATATAGTCAAACTATATTTTGCTCTGTGTTAACTGTCAAGAAACCTGAAGTGTAAGAACTTTCATTGGTTCTTCTTCTACCAGTAGGACATATTTCTTTCTGACATGGCTTCAATGGTCTCTGTATCTCTGGAGTATAGTGTGAAGAAGATTCATGCCACTTGAGTTGAATAATAATAAAACAAAGAACAATTAAGGGAATGAAATTTAAATGCTAAAGATATATAGGTACGAAACCTAACTGTAAGCCCTAATTTGAAAGACACCACAGAACAGTGACAAACCCCAATGCCCATCGCTGATCAAAACCAGGGTTGTACGTAAACCACATAAACCATAAACTACTCACTCCACATGTTCTACCTCACACATGATGTTGGATGTTGGAAAAAAGGGAGGGTTGAGAACAGATGTGTGTCTTGTGATTAGATATTTCTGACAAAACAGGGTAAACAGGGCACAGAGTAAATGTGTAAAAGTCTACGTAGGAGGAAATATATCTATGTTTTAGTGTCCATTACGGTATGTGTATGCTGTTTACTGCTTTGTTAACAAATACTAGACCTACCACTAAGTTGTGAGAATTGGTCAAATATCCACTCTTCGGCGTACATTCCTCAAATTTGTTTAAACACCTACTAAAACACATTAAATTACCACATTTTCTTCAAACAGCCAGAGAGTATGAGAACAACTGTTCCATTTAGATGTTTACAGCCTGTTTATAATGACCCTTCTCATGATTGGTTAGTACATATTTACAGATTACAGATTTGTAAACAAATTGATAGTGCACTTGTATATATTCGCTCAAGTTTTTTCTCTACAAGGTATTCGCCCTTTCTCTTGCTTAGTCTCTCAAATAAAGCGGTCACAGTGCTATCCAAAACTCTCTTTACCACTAATGGACCTGTGTGTGTGTGTGTGTGTGTGTGTGTTACAGGATGTCTATAAAGTGAGTCAGACTTTTTTAATACATGCATTGATGTTTGTCGCATCAACCACTAGGCTCACATTAAAACAATGTACTGTGGATGAAACCCAAGCTCCTTGTGCTTCACATAAGTCTGAAACCAGACTCTCATCCAATTTGACTGGCGAGTAATACGTGTATTAATGTGGGACATGCTTTACTTAGGTTTGATTTCAATTTCACATCTAAACAAAAAAATTCTGCCATCTGTCATTTTTGTAATATTTTAAACATATTCATCATATCCACGTCACAGTCATAAAAGAATCAGAAAACTAGATAATGTAAGACAGTGGAGGTACACTGGTAGTAAAACCACACCTTCTAGTTGGGGGTGGATATTGCAGCCACAGCAATTGCTTGCAGATGCTTAAAGACAACCACATGGTCTGTGAAGTCCATCGATTTGCAACATGCCATTGATATTGGGTTGATACATAGACACTGCAGAATGTGCAATTTATTTAAAATTTTTGCTGCTACATTTAATGACATATCTGTCTGATTTTACTGCTCTATAGCCGCTCATTTATTTGCAAAATGAGCAATTTTGTCATCCATTTTAATTCTCTAAGGTTATATTGAAGGTTCTTTAGTTTAATGTGCTGCAATTTCCTGTAGTTTGTCATATTTCTGCCTGATTCAACAACCACATTGTGAAATATCTACAGTACTAAAACAGAAAATAGTACAGCACAAATATTGTAAAAAGAAATTGAATTTTATAGAATATTATCTAAATCTAAATATTTATAGATACGACATTATGGCATTAGCTTGACAATGGTTATTAACTCACCAATCACAAAGTGATTTCTGTTTAAGAAAGTGTAATTCAAATAATGTTTGCCTCACTGTACACAAAGAAGGTTGTTGAGCTGTAAGTGCTATTTGGATTTGATGATTTTCAGACCTGCAGTATATTTGAGTCAAATGTAATTAAAGTGTCAGTTTTGTAACAATCCAGGCACATATCTCATTTAAAGGTTGATGGGGTCAGTATTAAGCCTTCTAAGTGCCTTCAAATTGTTCAGTCAATTCTGATCTGTAGAATGGCAGCTTTTACTTATTTGTGTAAATAGTTGGCTTCATCTGAAACCTTCTATTCTAGGGGAGGAATTAATTTCAACTGAAAAGGGGAAGTTGTATTTCCAATATTTAAGCTGTCAAATAAAAAGTATGTAGCCAACTAAGGTTAGAAGTATGATTTGGATATTCTGTGATTTGGGAACGTGTGGACATTTATTAAAGAAATGACAATTGTCCTCATACATACCATGTCAAAACGTAATTAATTCATTTTGAAAATTAGTTAACCTAAGTTGTTCTGTTTTATTGTGCTAGAAATAGTTTCATGTCCTCTTGAACGAGCCAATAGTGTTCATCAGCACTGGCATTTCTTAGAACCATCATGCTGAAGAGATAAGTGAATTCTGAGAAAATGACCTGCTTCATCACTAGTGTCATAATGAAAGTGTCTATATGGAGTTCTCCTAAATGTACCATGCAGGGCAGGGCAGTGTAGTGGATGATGTAGTGGTAGAATATGAGGTCAGAATGCTACATTTTCACATTTACCACCACTTCATGTCTCTTCCTGAGTTTTGAATAGTGTCCCTTAGCTTTGAAAGCACATACAAAGCAAATCGTTCAGTTATTTGTGTAACAGTGATAGCTGTCTGTGAAATTTATTTTATTGTGTCGCCTTCATCTTTCTGTTTTCCATTATTTGTATTTTAGCAATGCATTGGACATGTATGATATACTTTATCTTTACTAAGTAAGTCACACTGCTACCACTACTTTATTCATTATCTCAAAACAGATGTAAGTATACAGAAACTTTATATTTGGCTAAAAAATAAACTAAGTAAATCATCTCTTGAGGCCACCCATGGAGGATGGGTCCCTTTTTTACTCTTAGTCCTCCCAAGGTTTCTTCCTTCTTTATTCAGGGAGTTTTTCCTTTTCACTGTCACCCTAGGCTTGCTCAATTTGGGATTGACCTCTTAAGATAATATAATATTATAAAGTTGCTTTGAGAAAATGCACAATTGTAAAAATTATAAATGTAAATTAATTTGAATTTAAAGTAGGATAATTTAGGAACAATTGCTCATTTTTTCCTTTGTTTAGCCTAAAACATATAAAATGACTATCCTGTAATCATACTGCACAATTACCACCTGCAAACATGCTGAAGAGCTGGAGAGCAACATCAACCGCCATGGCACTCCTCTGACACTTTTTGGCTTCCGCGGCAAGCTGGCCAATTACAGACTCCTGTACCTAGCATATTTAAACCCTCCTTTTTAAGCACTAACTTGTCTGGCCACTACTCACCACTCTGTTTTCTTGGTTCCTGGATCTTGTCCCACGTTTGTTCTGGTTTGTTGATGTTTAGGTACTCCAGCACTTTTAGCCTTTTATATAGTGCATTTTCACCAATTTCAAAAAAAGTTGGTTTTGCATCTCATATGCATTATAGAACAAATTTATTTGACTTTTTTCCATTGCTTTTCTGATGTTCTTGTTTAATAAAAAGATATGGTCAGAGGAATTTTCCAAATTTTTGCGAGCAGAGTAGCAAATTCAAGCTTTTTAGCTTGGAGTTCCACCATGTTAGGATTAATATCTCACAGTAAAAAATAAAAAATGAAGGTTTTAAATACAGTTTTACCCCTAATGCGCGGTTGCATTTCCAGAAACACCCTGGCGTTTCCAAAACAAAGTCTCATTATCAACAACAGCACAGTACAGCCCATGCCAAAGAACGTACTGCAATCAAAGCACACACCACATGCGTCCTACACACCAAGTCATTTAACTATTACAACACTGCAATTAAATTTCTTATAATAAGGGTAAAACATCGGGTTCATTGTACTAATGGACTATGTACAATTGACTAGTAAAAAGCAAAATATTTGCAAAGTACAAAAGAATTTACGTTTATAAGAATATTTATGGGTCCTTCTCTAGCCTTGCTGATATAAAGCTTAATTAAATACCAACACATACACCCTGCACTGTTTTATAGATTACTTTTCAACCCTTCTTGTTTCTACAGGACACCACTCAGACTTCTCTGACTAAAATCAACTCGTACATTTTTTATTAATAATATCCTTCTTCTCATTGATAATAGTTCTTCTTCTCAGCATCAAATTACAAATTAATGTTAACACCGTTTTTTCATTTCTCCCTGAACTCTCCTTATTTACCCAATCCTCTACTGACAACTCCATTTTGAGGTCAGAACAGCAGACCATATGCAAAATCAATTTGACACAGGATTATATCCCAGATACCATTTTAAGTGTACAGGCTGGGCTTTTCCATTAAATGCACCACCTAAACGTTATGCTGCATGCAGAATTATTCATATTAAGTAAAATCCGAATAGTGTCGAATGTAAATATGGTAAGAAAATTAGCATGAAGTAAACAAATGAAGTATGGGATAACTTTTCCCTTTGATTTCCCTTGACTTGTGGGTAAACTTGTGGACAGCGTTTTACAAAAAAGAGTCAATGATCATCCACTCAATGGAAATGGCTTCGAACTGTTAAAAATATACTGCCCACAAACATTAGGGAATACTTCTAAATGAAATATCCCATTATGAAATACCCCCTGATTTTTGTGAGCAGTGTAGATGAAAAAAAGTTTCCCTATTCGTTTGTGTATAATGTGAGATGAGATACTGGATAGCTGGATACTGCCCAGGCTAAAACATGAGTTTCTGTGGTCAGAAGAAAAACGAGAATGCAGACACATTGTCTTGGTAAAATGAAGTGACTGTTCCTCTTCAAACACAGCTTTTTTTATTGTGGGATGCAAGTCTTTCTACAACGTGTTCCTGTACTTCAAAGCAGTACTTGACCTTTCACAGTGAAGCAGCTCACCAGAACCAACAGATGAAAATTCTCCCCGCACCATGACACCTCTACCTCCATGCTCAATGGGAGTAGAGATCTATTCACTGTTGTACGTCTCACCAGATCTTCGAAGACACGTTTCTTGATCAACACCATTCACATCATGATTCATCATTCCACACAGTTTTGCTGAAACCCTCTTGAGTCACTGTGAGATCATCAGCGTTGTTAATATCTGACCAATGAGTTTTTGTTAGTACTATTAAAAGCTTAATTTTTTTTAGTAAAAATAGGTTTTGTCTATTTGTCCAAGAATGTATACAACCAACATTTGAAGTCCAAGTTTCAAAAGCGTTAATCAGGCTGAAAACAGGCAGAAATAACCAGAATCACAAAATCACTTGCAATCAAGTGATTAAAGCCAATGCAAAAAAAGCAGGTGTCCAAATTAGAGAATAAAATGATGAGTTTCAAAAACAAGTTTTAAAGTTTTGAAGATTTAGAATCAAGTTTTTTAACAAACACAAAGTGCAAGCACAAAGCACCACTGCTCCCACCTGCAGGCTCCAAAACACAAAATCAGCCCAAGTGACATCACCGATCTATGACATGCTCAGGCTCACAAGACATGCCCAACTACAAAACACTGACAAAACTGCTATGCTCCTGCTATTTAAACCACCCATATTGTAAGGCTGCACACAACTGCAAGTCAGCTTTTTATTGGCGGTTGTCAAGATTTTATTTATTTATTTATTACTTTCCCGATTGTTATCCATGTTGACATGTGGACCCTAGTGAAAACACAGTTAGGGATAAGTGAAATATACACTGTCCGCAAAAATGAGGGGATATTTCAAAATGTATTCGAAGCGATACGAAAGAAGTATTTTATCTTTTTTACTGAACAAGAATATCAGAAAAGCAACGTTGTTCTATAATGTAAATGGGATGCAAAAACTTTTATTTAATTGGTGTAAATGCACTACATAAAAGGCTTAAAGTCCTGGAGTATATGAATGTTTCCTGATCTTGTAAGTGCTATTTCCCAGCCCTTGCAATAGGGCCATAGGACGTCTTGAAGCTGGTCAAACACAGACAACAGTGGCAACGTCACTCCAAACATTCCAAAGCGTGATTAACAGACTGTGTAATCACTTTCAAGAGAGTGGAACAGTACGAAGAAGACTTGGGCAGAGTTGCGGGGACAGTTTCTTGCTGCCATTGGACAACTGATCATACATTGGACACCCAGATCATACAAAATCGGCTCCATTGTGTTGGACTGCATGCTCGGTGACCAATGGTAAGCATTCCATTATCTTGTGATCTGGAATCTAACACATGGCTTGATCTTCCCCAGACATGAATCCCATTGAACATGCTTAGGATGTACTGGGAGGAACTCTGGCAAATCATCCAATGCCTGCCACAACACTTCTTAAGCTGGAGGTAGCAAGAGTGGCATAGGATCCCCCAAGAACTGCTAAACAGTCTGATCCTGTTCATGCCTCATCACTGTCAGTTTGTTTTACCAGACTTGGGTGACCATACACCCTACTGAACAGTCAATGTGTGGCACTCTCGTCCAGTTTAACATGCTTCTGTTCACCCCATGAATATATCACTTGCTACTCAGTCATAATAATAGATTTATTTCCCATTTTTGTTAGATGTACAACTTCAGTTACTCAACAGTGTAACTTCACTGGAATTGGGTCTGTATTGAACTGAAGTAACTGCGTTGACAGAACATAAAACCACCATCTCAAGCTAACCTTTTCTCCCCAGATGTTTGGGGAAGGGGTTACATGTAAAATGGGGACCAAGGACTCGTCTGGGTGGACTCACAGCGCCGCCTTGTGATCAGAAATGAGCGTGAAGGAAACAAAAACCCGCGCGCTCTCCCTCTCCCCCCCTCACACACACACACACACACACGCGCGCGTGCAACTTTTCTTTCATTATGGGGACCTTCTACAGACAGTACTGTAACTAATGAATCCATCCTGCGCCTAACCTTAACCTTAACCCCAGTCACAGTTTTAGCTTTTAGAGTACTTAGAAATATGATACTAGTACTACTACTACTACTACTACTACTAATAATAATAATAATAATAATAATAATAATAATAATAATAATAATAATAATA